>ML975253.1:0-184091 GCA_010015605.1 Decorospora gaudefroyi
ACCAGCGGCGTCAGTATATAGCTCGTGGAGGGGCGCTACAGGCGCAGCAAGGCCAGCAGCTCGCTGCAGAGGCAGAAAGGGTAGTCGCGGGGGTTGAACAGGCTCTCGCTACTCAAGGACGTCAGCGCGCACCACCAACGTGTTCGAAGTGTCACGTTCAAGGACACACGCGGACTCAATGTAGACAGTAATAGACTAGCTATCTACAAAATTCTATGCTATTATCTTCTGTTGTTGTGGAGCTATCGTGCAGAGTGTCGCGTCAGGTTTGGTGGGGTGCCCAGCTTACTGATCTGCCCAGCTTACTGATCCAAGACGTTAACACCGCGGGTCGCTTACCTAAGCCCTCGGCTCCACGCATCCTCACCGTGACGGCATCACCACTTCGCCCGTCACCCTGCCATTGTGCCCCAGCGCCACACCCAACACCATGAGGGCAGCTGCACGCCTCCTCGCCAGCGTCAAGCCCGGCCAGGTCCTCGAAGCCGGCACCCCCACCGGTCTCACCGGCCTCCACACCCACCCGTCGCCGCGATCCACCCTGCTCTACCACTACCACTCGACGCTCGACCTGCTCAAGAAGATACCCGAATCTTCCGTCTACCGCCAGTCCACCGAAGCGCTCACCAAGCACCGTCTGGCCATCGTCGAACAGGCCGAGCCCGCCGGATGGGAGGAGTGGCAAAAGAAGATCAGGCAGCAAGTAGCTAAGGATCCAGATGCGTACCAGGTCGTCGGCACCGGCGCTGGCCAGACCGTGATAATGCCCCCCCGAAACGAACTCGACCCGCGTACAAGGGCCGCAGAATGGGACGGAGAAGCTGTGCAAAGCTTCCCCGAGGGCATTCGCTCCTCCAAGGAGCGCCTACCCCACGTCCAGCAGATGAAGGGCGACGCCAACTACACACCCGAGCGCGCTTTCCGCGCTTTCGCAAACGTCAGGTCTGCGCCCGAGCCGCAGTTCACCCGCGAGGCGTATGTTCGGATCTATGCGTCTTTTCCCTGGCCATACAGCTAACACGTGCAGTATCTCGGATCTCGAGAGCAGGATTGGCGCTGGCCTGATTGAGGAGGTCATCCAAGTCGCCGAGGGCGAGCACAAGCTCGTAGACACCATGATTCGCGCCAAGGTGTAAGTCGACGAGAACTCCTATCTGGACGTCTCACAGCTAACCGTCTCAAGATGGGAGCCCCTCGAAGAGCCAGCTCCGGAAGGTCAATGGACATACTTTGAGCGCATGACGCATACTTCTACCCAGAATCCGTAGAGGATAGTGATTACTTAGACACCAATGCATAAACAGTAGAATCACAAACACTGAATGGTACGATTACGAAATAGAGTGAAGTCTTCCTGCTATCTATTCTGCATCTCCCTCCCTCCGCTCCTAAGGATCCCTTCTCAACATATTCCGCTTGCCTAGGAGCTGGTTGATTGGTTGAGCCTGAGGCTGGTCGCAGTCTTGTAGATTTTGCGCATTCTTGAACGTGGTGATGTGCACCCAACATCAGGAAAATGGCTTTGGCCCCCAAGAGCGAGAATTCGCAGCCATCATCTTGACTCAGCAATAATGGGAAGGTCGAGAAGGCGACGCAAAGCGTACAGCTGAATCACCGAGGCTATATCTTCAAACACTGCTCTCTCTCGCTCTCGCAAAAGAAGATGCGCGATATTCTTCGCTGTCATGCTCCCGTACGCTGTGTGCTTGCCGCACGAGGCCTTGGAAGCGTCCCAAAACTAGCCTCACTTCGGCCTCGACGCGAGTTCGAGGCATCTCGAAACAGCGCACGGCGACGCAGCGGAACCATGCAGCCGCCTCCAAGCGGCCGACCAGCATTGCCTAGCACAGCAATGGCCGTCCTTGGCTCTACCGATGGGGCATTGGGCAGTCTCGCCCTCGGAGGCCTGCTTCAGCGCCTCACCGGTCTTTCAGATTTCTGTCAGCCGCGACGTCTTCACGAGGGAAAGAGCGTGAAACTCACGAAACGCACGAGGGGCAAGCCACGATGTGCGCGGCGGGTCAAAAGTTAAAACCTTGCTGCACGTCATATCCCGCTTGCACGTCGCTGGTCTGGCCTTGGGGGACACGGCAGCTCGTCAAGCGGACAGCCCACTTTCATGCCCACCATCGGGTCCCATGCGCACCCAGATGCGGGATCGCAACCGCAAGTGGGACTGGAGCTTATTCCAACTTCCTCGATGCGCGCTTCGCTAACATGGCGAGCATTTCCAGTATGCCGCGCTTGCAGAGGAGTCAGAGAAACTCAAACGGGGCTGTCCAAGCCGTCAACCGGTCTTGTCAACACCGTGGAGGCAATCATGGAGACCAACAAGACGCGTCACGACGCCCCGGCGGTACACAAGAACGAGGTGGGATGATGAACAACGCGTGGGGTTCATATGGATCCAACGGCATCCATGGCACTCACTTCCAAGCTCACAACAAAGAGAATATAATAGTAATAATTAAGAATGGCGCCATCCGACTTTCTCAACATGCCGCCATGGCGGAGAAAAATTCTCCCTCAGCAATTTGCTCCGTTGCAGTTGCGAAGGCTCGGCTTCTGATTCCGCAAAAAGGGCTGGTCACATCCCGCCAAGCATGCAACATCAAACACGGCAACAAGCCTCGCAACGAACCATGGGCGACAAGTTCCCAGTCCACTGATTATTAGCAGCCCGAGCCTGACAGCACGTCGGGGGAAAGACTGTTCCGCCGACACGATCAGAAAATACACAGTATAAGCCTTCTGTTCTCTTCGCGCCTGCACCGGCGTTGTATCTCGAGCAGCAGAATCTAGAGAACAATGTCATTATTTGAAATTGTCTCCATGTCACCATTCGTAATCGAGTCAGCACCAGCACCCGGCATGCCGCTTTGAGATTCCTTCACTGTCAGCCCACCTGGGCAGCCACAGCGGCATCGTGAAGAAATACGCTAAGCGCGTCACTCAGCAGCGATGCGTACGCTGACTGGACAAGAGGCACTCGAGGCGTTCAACAACAAATTGATGAGCATTATTGGCGATCGTCGCCAACACAACGTCGTACTCGTACATGGGTGTTTCTATCCTGGCCGGCAGTGTGCGCGTTGTTTCGATTTGAAGCAACGCGCCTCGAGCATCCAGCGGCCTGTTCTCGACGACCTGTTTCAAAGACGTGAAGTTTCATTATTCGATGGTCGTACCGTGGTCGCACCGGCGGAAGAGGCATCATGTGACGGACCGAGGATTAAGCGGACCTCCAGGGCTGGACCTCGCACGCCGTTGCACATGTCGACGGATGCAATCTGGTGCCAAGCAATCGCAGTCGCACGCTAGGCCGTTCATGGATAGCTGTACGTCACGCTCACCAAACTTTTCACCCCAGGCTCGGCGGCTGCGACCTGGCCCACGGCAACGGCGACAGGATCGCTACCACCGGCTGCGAACGCGCAAAGCTTCATAATCAATGCGTGTGGCGACCACGCACCACGTCCATGGAGCCCAGTAGTAGTAGCAGGTCGCAGGTAGCAGGTAGTCGCATCTCATGCGCTCACCGGGCGCGGTCAGTTTCATCGGCGGAAATAAGACCCTAGTCAGCCACAGCCGCCAGCGCGCCTTGAAGCTCGGCCTTTGTCGGGTCGATGCTCGGATGAGTTGCTTGCGCGCTCGCTGCCCTACCGCTCCGACGGCTCCGACAAGTTATGTCGACCAAGAATGCCAGGATCGCCGAGGATGCGAGTGGCCGTGGCCGTGACGGCGGCGTGACCATGGACTGGGACGGACCATGGGCTTTGCTGAGCCGTGGTAGCTGGCGATGGCGTCTTCGTGCGGCTCTGGCTCTTATCGATTGCCGTGCAGCGGCGTGGGTGAAACTCTCACGACTCCAGACGGGGGGAGCCACGGGGCCGGTGGATGGCAACGAGGGCGAGATAGTAGGCCTACGTGGATAGACGCAGAGGAGTTGGGCATGATCCAAGAGCGCGGCCAGCGTGTAGGCCTGGTGCTAAGGCATCCGTGCATGTGCGGTGTAGTGGACGGGCAACTGTCGTCATTGGCTTATGTTTTTTTTGTACGGCGGCGCATACGCGCTCCAATACAGAACCATGAGAATACAACGTAAAAGTGAAAAATCTGATCACGTGTAGAGAGCCATGTTGGCGTCTCCGGGTCCATGACCTGCGTCTTTCCTACACCTACCACTACCCTGAGTCTGTAACGTCCTGGCCCTACGCTGCACGCATCTCCCGACGCGCTTGCCGCGACACCGCCTTGCCCACACCACTCGCTCGCTGCGGGTCTTCCGCCCTGTCTGCCTCCCGATTTCTCATCTCATCCACATTCTTCCGTTGACAAGTTATTACTCGACATCCGGCAAGCCCCGGCATCTAGCAGTCGCGGAAACAAGTATTGCGTGGGTGCGGAATCGTACGGTCTGCAGCAGCACCTATTCGCACAATTTTTTTCGCCCGCTGCCGTCGTCTACCCCGAACCATCCTCCCCTCCTCCAACGCCCGCTGCCCGCCCAACTGCACACTCATCCTGCCGTGGGCCTATCACTGTACCTGGTGCATTGTGCCTTGAACCTCCACTTGGACTATCCGCAATTAATCGGCTGAGGCTGAAGTGTGTGTGGGCCGCGGATCTGCAGCAGGTCCCTTGCTCCATCGCGTGAATTGCCGCGCGAGCCACAGGCAAACCACCGTAGCAGCTTCCGACTTAGTGCCGCACGAGAAAGTCACCACCACGGACATCTCTGCCTACCTGCCAACCTGCCAACCTGCAAATCAGGGACCTGCCACACCCGGCCCTCCAACGCTGCCTCTCACCCACTGTGGACACGGTGATCCCACACGTACGTGGAGCACCCGCCCGCCGCGGCGATTCGACTGCTCCCAGCTCCTCCAGTCCCCCACACGGCTCCACCTGCAAAAGCTTCTTCGTGGGCCCTGGGCCATCGTCTCTCCATCCCAACGGCCGTCCAGCCGTCTCTTGGTGTGCTAGCCAGCGGTCACCGAAGCGCCTCCACTCCAAGCTGTGTCGAATGATAGTATCCACAACAACAACAATTGGTCGCGCCTTCCCCATCATCACCCTCATCTCACCCGCACCCACGCCCGACCCGTTTGCTGTACCATGGACAGTGCAGACCGCTTCCGCCAGCAGGGGCTGTCCAGCTACCCATCGCTAGGCCAGCCACAGTACAATGGCTCGCAGAACCAGCTGCCGACGCTGCCGCCGCTCCAGAGTGGCGGCCAGTACACGGGGTTGTACGGCCACAATAGCAACCCTCACACGCCCCAGCCGCCGCACACGCCTGTGACCTCGGCGCCGAATGGCAGTTCCACGATGCCGCCGCTGCAGCACCCGCCGCTCCGACCCCTCCAACCGACACCCTCCTCGTACCTCCCCATGACGTCGGCCTATTCGCAGGCGCCCATGCTGTCCACCACAGCCGCACACACCAACGGCCACCAGCTAGGCCATTCGCCCGGCATGGGACTGCAGCACGCGTCCATGTACAGTCATCCTCCCGTGTTGCCCAACCAGGAGCCGGAGCCAGTGCATGTCGTCGGCCAGCAGGGCCGTAGGGGCGTCCTACCCACCCATCCGGGCCGCCCCGCGCCGGCTGCGGGCAAGACGCCCACGCCGGCCACCAAGAACGCCGAGGGCAAGTACGAGTGTCCTCACTGCAACAAGACGTACCTGCACTTGAAGCATCTCAAGCGCCATCTCCTGCGACGTGAGTCCCCTTGACTGATCCATCCTTGCCTAGTTACTGACGTTTCCAAGACACGGGCGAGCGACCCTACCAGTGCCATCTCTGTAAGGATACCTTCAGCCGAAGCGACATTCTGAAGCGCCACTTCCAGAAGTGCTCGATACGAAGGGGCAACCCCACTGGCGCAAACCACCTGCAGCACGCGCAGCAACATCTGCAGAAGAACAGACAGCCAAGCAACGCGGACCAGACTTCCTATCTCAGCCACATTGGAGCTACATCCATGTCATACGCCGATGCCGGGGGTTATACCATGGGTCTGCCACAGATGCCCGCGATGGGCAGCAATGGCTTTGGTACTGACCTACCTTCGCTGGCCAATCACCAGTCCATGTCAGCGCGCACGTCTCGCTCGAACAGCCTGATGCGCCCCAACAGCGGAGTGGAGGACAGTGCCCATCGCCGGAGCATGTCGGCTATGGACTTCAATAACGCCAGGATGAACTTCAACGACTATCGACCAGACGGCGTCTCCAACGGATATGCGCAACCACAACAACAACCGCCGCAACCCCAACCCCAACCCCCAAATGCTTCCAACGGCTCGGATCCTAGCGCTCACTACAGCTACGACCATGCCTCTACCAACGGCTCCATGGCACAGAACGGCATGACCGTTAAGAGCGAGGCTCCGGACGCGTCTTCCTATGGTGTTGCAACTTTGCCAAACGTGGATGGCATGACCAACGGCCAGGATGGCTCGCTGTGGCGGAATGGACCGTTCAACGGCGATATGAACAACTCCAGTACGGCAGGTGGCCCAACCTTTCAAAAAGCGGCCCAGTTCTGACCGGAACTTTAGACCTCAGATGATACATCGAATGATACTTTGTTTGGCCTTTATTCGCACGCTCCCGGTTTGGCCGACGCTTCCCCGATGCGTGATAACTGGTTCATTGACCAATCCACGACCAACCCCCTTCACAATCTCGCGCATTCACTCTTGAAATTTTGCTTTCCGACTGTGCCACTGCTTCCACGTCAACATCCAGGCCAGGCGTACGCCTACGAAGGACTCAAGAATATCCTAACTGGAGACAACGTAAAAGATTTCCTACACGAATACAGACACTACCACTCACATTGGCCCCTTATTCATACTGCCACATTAGATCCATTTTCCGCCAATCCTGGGCTTGTTCTGGCCATGTGCTGTGTTGGTGCTGTCTACTCCGACAAGTTGGGTCCTACGCAAGTCCGGTGGCTGATGGAACGTGTTCGAGAGTATGTTTTGATATCGAGTCATGTCTACGAATTGGCTCAGACACACCAAATGGCCGACCTCGACCACCAGATGGCTGCCACTACTGAAGAAGTACAAGCCTTGGTCTTGCTCCACTCTCTGTTTATTTGGCATGGCCAGCAGCAGCAGCGCCAGCAAGTGCGTGATGAAGTTCGCGTATTGGCCAATGTCACACGTTGTGCTGGGCTCTTTCAGCCTCTTTCGCGCAACAACCCAAACGCCAGCGCATTGCATCAATCTGGACCGGTGACGGGGAACGAAGTCAACAATTGGAACTGGAGCTCCTGGATTGAGAACGAGAAGCGGGCACGGTTGACAGCATTCATTTTCCTAATCGATGCATCCTCTACGATATTCTTCAACACCCAGCCCAGATTTGATGCTAACAAGATCACGGTTCCTTTACCTGCCGACGACGCTGCTTGGGAAGCGAGAACATCAGAGGATTGCGCTAATGCTTTGGGCTTGAGGGGGGCATCGGCGCAGGCGAGCAATGAGTCGGGAAGTAGGCGCGCGAAGCAATTAGCCATGTCCGAAGCATTATGCGTTCTCAACGGGGCCTGCCCAGGACGCATTCCTGAGCGGGCTACTAATGTCTTCGGAAAGTTTAGTAAGTCAGCTCCACGTCGAATACCCCATACAATGCTAACATTCACCCCCTAGTCCTCATTCATGCGATACATACTCAAATCTATCGAATCCAACGGCAACTCCTGCAACGAACATCTCCGAGCGGTACAAGCACGCCTCAGTCACAAGGTGGCAGCCCTGTCACACTGCCAAACGGAGTCAACGAACAGGTTCAAAATCAACTTCGCTCTACGGTTGGAGCCCTCGCGCTGTGGAAGACCTGCTGGGATACCGATGTTGCCGTTCAATTCACTCAAAACCAACGTCGACGAGGGTTCTGCAGAGACGGCATCCATTTCTACTTCCTAGCGCAGGCTTTCCTTCGGCAGTCTCGACCTGAGGATTGGGCCGCGCCCCCGGATGTTCGATGCCGCCACATATTCCATCTCTTGAAGCAAATCAGGCCTTACGTTGCTTCAGACTCTGCGCAAAAGGGCATAGAGATTGGCTCTATGATCTCGATCGCCGACGATTACGCTATTACCGACCTCACCCTCAACATGAAACGTCTTTTCACGCCTCTCGACGAGCTGTGAGCGTCTCTTTCTGTATTGATATACCCCCAAAGAAGCCACCGAACATCATCGGGAAACTATATCGAACTCACCTACCACAAGCTGCCCCATATCAAAGTATTCTCGATTTATCATCAAAAGGTCTACATCCGTGCCATAAAATCAACCCGCATCAAAACTTTCATCTTTCATCCAGCGACACCAACTTCTGTCGGCCTTGCATTTACAACGGAGTTTACGGATCCTAGACCCGTACTGGTCAATTGACGTACGAGGCGCCATGCATCAGATACGGTTGCAACTTCACGACTTTTCTTTCTATTATAAAAAAAGCATTGTACACTCCACCTCACGGCCTGCATTTTGTCCGGCGCAATCAGTAAATTTCGACACAAAAAGGCGCGTCCACCGACAGCGGCACGGCCTTAGAAACATCATGGAACCATTGGCTAGCCCTCGCAGTGTGGTGCAGCGCAGACCAGACTCTATGAAGTATGTTGGCTCGGGGGTTCAGTGTACATATCTGTTTTCTGTCTTTCGCTGTTACTTGCATTTACGGGTGTCTCTGCTTTTGGGAGAAATTAGAATAGAGTATAAGTGCAGGGCTTATGAGAGTCTTGCATGTCTTATGAAAAATCATCAATGATATGTATTGCTTTGGAAACGTAGATGGCTGGCTTGTGAGTCGTATTGCTCTCGGAAGCGCTGACTGGGGCTAGGCTAGGCGATGCAAACGCGGAGGAGTCTCGCCTCACGCACATATGTGCACGATCCAATTATCTTCTCCGGACACGCTCTTTCGCTATCACGAATAATGGGCAAGCAACTTGGTACCCGATTTCGAGTACCAAGGTACGTTCACTTCACGGCACTAATCAGTCAAACGTCAAATCAGCAGGCCTCTGCCGTTTGAGAATCCCGTTGCTTGCCCCGCTTTTGGCAAGAGGATATGTCCTTACGGCATAATATGTCGCTCTGGTTGATGATATCTACGCTAGGTACATGGGTCTCGGTCATTCCTTCTCTTTCTCTGGCCCCTACCCTCCAGGTCCTGCTACCCAGCATCGTGACGATGTGGTAGACCCAGTCTTAAGACTTCAGGGTCAGACAGGAGGCGTCAAAATGGGTCAAAGTGATCAGTCGAAGTCGTGAATGCTGATGTTCTGACGCCAGTCAATCAAGGTACGGTCAGATGCAGGGTCTATCCCACTCCAGGACCATGTTTGATCCCAAATCGAACCCCGCCCCGCGGCCTCAGCGGGCGGATTGGGGTCTCAGGCCCGTCCACATGCTTCTCTCGGCGCTGATCTTCTCCGATGTACCTCTTAAACAACGTTGACACGGCCATCGCGCACAACAAGGAGGTCGTCACCGCGGACACGGTGAGCTGAGTCGTTCCAAGGTTGCGACCTCCGGCCTGGCGATTCCACGATGCCCTCTTACATACGATGCCGCTCACAGATCATGTCCTCCAGGGCATGATTTACGGCTTCTTCGAGAGGCCATCGCCGAGATGGAGGATGAAGATGGTATTGCCCGCGCATATATGCCTCCAGGGCACAATAAGAACCGTGCAGTATTGCTGGAGGCTGTTGGGATGTTGAAGCAAGAGAAAGCTGAGTATGTGAGCGTACCCCACAGCCGAATTTCGCTAACGTTTTCTTGGTCGAACAGGAATACTGACCAAAGGAATTCCAACGCGGCGCGGGTACAGAAGCATCCATCTTCTGAGCCTATACAATTGCTTGAAGATTACATGTTGTCACGATCTCCTTCTCTTGAGAGTTTCCCGACGAAAGCGGTACCCAATTCTCCCTCCATACCACGCAGCGTGCTCGAAGCCTTCTCCACTGTAGCAACAAGCGACAACTATTTGGATTTTGGGTCAGTGACTTCTGACCGTGAGCCCACATCTTCCGTTCCCACGTATCCACTTGTACCGAAGCTTCAGTCCTCGCACGCAACAAATAGCATACACACAGCTCATGCACTCACTGTGCCTCGCCGCAAACCTGTATCAAGGTCATCCCTCACGAAGCTCACCACCGTAACGGAACACAGACCACCGGCTTACCAGCCTACGCAACCAGTTGCCGCCAGCGAACTACTAGGTGACATCTCCAGACCGGCTCCCGTAAATGTTGAGGAAAATGACACAATTAACGATCTCTCAAATGTCCCAGCACCAGAACGGTCCTCTCGCACATCAACCATGTCTTCAGCAACATCAGTAGCATCGTACCAAGGACCTGGAGCAATCTGCATCCGCCCATCCACTCAGCTCCACAGCATGCAATCCATCAGCGAACTGGACGTGCGATTAAAAGCAGCCTCAAGCCTACGCAGACCATGGGCCCGCTCAAAAGTATATCCTGCCTGCCCGCAAGAATCTTTTCCCCCGACCGGAACCCCCGAGTCCCTCACCAACACGCCTCTTAACGCTAGTGTCTACGAAGCGCATTCTCGTCTCAACGACTCCCTCCATTCTACCAGCAATTCCATCTACCGCCTCAACGCGAAAGACTGGGCGAGGTCAAGTGAGTGGGTGGAACCTTGCCCGATAGTCGAAGGTCCGACAGAATGGATCGAAGATTTCCTTACCCGCAAGGCGGAAGCGGACCGTATCGAAGAAGAGCATCTTCTACGACAAAAACAAGAAAAGAAGGAAAAGGGGATACTTGGCCGAGTGGATAGTATTGATCGGTTTCGTGCACGTCTTAGTCTTAGTGTCAGGAGGAGGAGGACGAGTGTGGCGGCGGTGGGAAAAAGGGGTAGTTTTGAAGCGAGACAGGAGAGAAGTCCGAGGGGCTGGAGTTCGACGGTTGGAATGGCGGAGATGGCGAAGAGGAGATTTTCGTGGGATGAACATTATGATGGTGTGCTAACGGAGGATGGGAAAAGAAGACTAGGGACTGAGGATAAACTAACACAATCCCCAAAGCAGCACAACCATCTCGCCTCACCACCGCAATTTTCCTGCTCGCTAGCTCACCAACCATCTCTATCACAATCCCAAGTACCTTCTCAACGCTCACACACTGCGAAATTTCGTCTCCCATCCGTGGCTACGATCAGCGCAGATGTCAAGAGAAGTTTAAGTGCAAATGTGGGGCCTAGTTTCACCCAAGGAAGGAGTAGTGTTAAAGAACTGGTCCATAGGTTTGAGCGCCTAGGTGGGAGTTTGAAACATGGGTTAGGGTTGGGTAGGAGGAGCACGGCGAGAGAGTAAAGATGCTGGGCGATGGGAGGAGATCAAAGATCGATAAGAATGTCCTTATGAGGACGGTTGGACTTTCTCAGAATTGTCATAGTTGGCTCTACAATCTGATATCCGGGTTTGATGTTCAGTAATAGATATCCAATCTGACGAGATTTGAAATGGGTTATTTTGGCAGTTTGTAGTATGGATTGAGTTGTAAGCTAGGTAGGTGTACCCTCATGTGCGGCGATCGCTCGCTGTAGAGGCGTACACATTTCCCCTTAGGGCCCTTACAACTCGTTCCTAGTGACGGTAGACTCCCCTCTGTTTCCCTAGCTTTCAGTCTTTCAATAAGCTGTTAATTAACTCCTAAAGCGGTCATTCCTGACTCGGCAGTTGCGGTGTTGCTCAAATCGGAGGAAGGAAGGAAGAGGTTGTGGCCTAGCTGACTAGCTAAACATCTACCCCAGTTGGTCGTTCTGCTTCAACAATTTCATCACTATCTCCGCTCTTGGACCATGGAAATCTCAACCCTTGACCACACTTTCCCTGAGCCCTCGATTCGAAGTACTTGTTCAGGGATTGAACGATTGAACCCCGTAGTCTTATAATGACCATTTACGGGCTCAGGGGACGGTACCCCTCAGTGGGGTTAGGCCGGTGTCGAAACCGGGTTACCATTGGGTTGGTTGAAGCAGCTGTCAGAGATGATGAGTGGTAACCTAATTGGATGGTTTGGAGGGAAGCTTGCGTGATTATGAGCCGAAATTCAGACACCGCTAGATTGGCACGGAGAGAGACGAGTAAAGCTCGATCAGTCAAAAGGTATACTCTTCATTTCTTTACTCGAGGCCATCCTAGGTTTATTATCTACTTCTCTCAAAGTCTCTCACCCAAAATGTCACGCTACAAACCTCTCGTTCCCCTCCAACCCGCGCAACCAACCCCGCTCTGCTCGGGCTTCCGGGCCTATATCCTGAACAACCATCCCGTCTTCTACACAAAACTCCGTAACTTCAGTACCACACAAACTCACCCCTCCATCACCTCCCCCCCCGTCTCAGCAATCTACCCCTGGCCCCTCGACGCTGTCCTTCTTCCCTCCCGCAAAGCCGCCGAAACGCCATTAGACCGGATATACATCATGTACCACTACCTGATTCATGGTGACTATGGGGTCTTGCGCAACGAGGTACAGGATTTTTTTGATCACTGGGCGTGGAAAGTGAGCGATATACCGGATCCCAAAGATGGTGATGAGGAGCGGTACGGAACCCTCAAGGGCATTGTGGAGTTGCTGGCACATGGGTTCAATCGGCGGATAAGGATCGAGGGAAAAACAAGGAGGGGGAAAGAGGTTGGGGAGTGGGAGGTCGCGGCTAGGAGTTTCTTTTGTGGGACTAGACATCTCCCGTATATGGAGCGCTTGGAGCGGGTGCCGAAGTGGGTGCTGAGGGATGAAAGGTGGAAGTCAGTGGAGAAGGGGATGGGTGGGTTAGGGCAAAGAGGGTTTGGGGCCGTGGGGACTTCTCCGAGGCAGATTGTGGAGTGTTTCATTTGAAGATTAAGTTGGAAAGGGGATAGGTGTGTTCTCTTAGTATGTCCAGGCTCATAGACAATCCCGAAAATCTGCTCAACCGATTTTCCGAATATCTACCTAGCTTCTCTTTCTTTTTGTCTTCCGTCTTTAGTAAACTTGGTACACTCCAACTTTTACTAGCTCCTGTTTTGCTGCAGAAACCTTTTTCACCAACACGAATTGTTCCGATTGCGAAATTGTGATCAAAAGTTAGCTAATCTTCTTACATAGCTCCGTCCTAGATTTCCTTTATCTTCAAACTCTTACTTCTACCCCGTCGTGTCTGCATGGTCACAATGGACTTGAGAATACCTTTGGCTTGCCTGCTACGTTTTAGCTTTGAAAACGCGTTGGGTTTCTAGAACTACATCGTCTAACCTGTAGCATCACATTCGGTTGATCGGGGGTTGATCCTAGCACACGTGCTGGTTGCATAAGTGTACCTAAGTAGTGTGATAGAAGATTAGCAGTTCTGGGCTCATTGATCTCTACTCCACTTATTCAGAATTCTGTTTTAAGAGTCAAGACCAGCTTGATCAATGATAGATCATAGTACAATGTATGCGATGGCTGTTGTATACTTAGATGCCTAGCAAAGCTTCACCACGAACGTGCAAGTCGTGTATGTGGGTAGATACAACAAACGAGTAATTGCAATGGATAACTGTGTAACATCTCCTCGCTCCATCTGTTGTCATTGGCATCAGGACGCGAATCGAAGAGGGACACAAGCTGACTTACCGCTCCAAACTGGTACGTGCAAAGATGCTGGGGCTGCGAGAAATTTCTTTTCGCTGGCTATCAGGCTGAATGGAGGTGGTGATGAAGTAGCAATCTTAGTGGCGGTCGCCCCAAATAGGGCTTCTCGCAAATACTACTACACCTACGTCTGTAACTTCTCCATCATAATCTCCCGTAATCTCTTTGCAGCAACCCCATCCACAAACTCCTCACTCCTACAAATTCTCATCGCTTGATCGCTCCCATCCTTCTCCATACCCAAGATCCAAACCAAATCATTCTCCACCTCCTCCCCCTTGGCCCGCATCCAAAAACTTATCCTGACCACAACCTTCATCCTCGCCTCATCAACAAACACATCTCCAACATCCGTTTTCCAACTCTCCAGCCGCGGCAACATGGATTGTAGGTGTGTTACGAAGTCTTCGAAGGAAAGCGTGCCTTGTAAGGGTGGTGATAAAGAGACGGCGTAATTGTGACCCCAGGAATGCTGGAAGGAGGGACTGCAGAAGGAGCGGAGGAGGGAGAAGTTCATGCGGGTGGCTAGGGATGGGTCGAGGGCTTGGGCGCGGATGAAGGACAGGGCTATGGTGTGGAGTGCAGTGTAGGTTGCGGTGGCTGAAGGTGGGGGATCCATAGTGGTGTGAGGGGTGTTATGGTGTGAGGGGTGGTGCTGATATGCTGATGTTGAATTCGATTTGATCTAGTCTTATGTTGTCGTTTGCCTCGAGGTCCTTGAGACGACGACGTGGAAGGCGGCTCCCCACTGTCGCTCCGGATCGAGAAAGGGATTACAATGTGCATGAGTTTGGTACTACTGGTCCATAGGTGTCATTACCTAGCTCCCGCCAACCCATCCAATCAGCTCGTGTGCATTTCGGATTTGGTAACTGCATCTCTCATTCTTTTCACACCGGCATATTCTAGCCAATCGACTGAAACTGGATCCACTGCACCCCTGAAATACAACATTAAGGATGAAGATAATGATCGGTAAAAGAAAAGTTTTTGTCTGCTGGTGACAATGGCAAGGGAGAGGCGAAGGGATTTCGGAGGATAAGTGTATGTGCGTCAAGAGGTACCTACGTGCCTACCTACCTAACTTTTAGCCTTTAGGAACCCTCGCAAAAAAATTACATGCCATTCCCTGTCCGCGAACAGTGCGCTCCGATACCTACCTACCGGTAAGGGTTGGACCGATGCCCAAGTACCTCAGATCTGCTTGCACGTGGCTATTTTTATCTGTGTGATTTCCGCGCTGTTATACCTAGGAAGCAAGCAAGCATACTATCAATACCTATTAGCAAGTTGCAGTAAGACAGTTTCAGTGCTCTTGCACTTCGATCTAGGTAGATCAAGTGTCTCACGAGTCATAGTCTGGCACATTGTCACACAGGCCCATTCTTCATGTTTAGTCCATCTTGACAAGATACCTCCAAGGCCAAGTATATGTCTTCCTGGTCTTCCAGCTTCCTCAAATCTATATGGTGCGATACGCTGGGCCAACGTTGTAGGCTATGTCCAAGGGGACGCTACTAGAAACGTTGTAAGTTGTCACTGCAATACTTACCGTAGCGATTCGTACAAGGTTGTTCCGTGCGCTTGCCAGTAACTCGTCGTTAGAAGAGCATCAACATGCTTCTTATCAAAACTGCGTGTTTAACGTGACGAGCATTCTCGACATTTCACCGGTAGTTTCCGTGACGGCACAATCGAGACTGCCTTATCAGCTAGTATTGTATATGGTCTCGCGATCGACACAAGCGCTATAAATCCATTACCGTACCGGTAGGCGGGCGACGAGGTGGACTGCGACTCGCGCGCGCGAAAGAGTTGCTCTATGGAGGATGGAAAATTTGCCAGCGGTCAAAGTCCAAGCTGTGGGGATTGAGACTTCGAGACCATTGAGAAGAGAGATGTTCCGGTCGTCGACCAATCGATGAGCGCGGAGGTGGGGTCCACGTTTCCCCGCGTATGCTGCAATTTTGGGAGTGGTGTGGTAGCGGACGAAGAGGGTGTTGTACTATGGAGAGATTTCTTTACAGACAGTGTCCGCTGTCGGTCTTCAGGGCGCTTCACTGAGATGGCCGTCACGTGGCAACGATTTCTCTTCCCACTTTCCCAAGTTTGAGACAGTCGAACGGTCGTGAGTGCGTAGATTGAATATGTATTTTCCTATTAATGCGTGTATTTGGAGCGTATAGTCCGTACTCGCACATACGTGGGTATGAAATGTACTAGATGAAGTCGTTTATTCAGATGCTTGTGTATGAAGGGCGGGGGACGGTGGCACGAAGAACTCAATACATGGCTTCAGCCAGCATGAGCAGCTTGGCTACAGAGGGTAAAGAATCGCTAGGCGTAATGGTTGTGACAGAGAAATTCCCGGGGCAGCGAAGAATGTGAAGTGAGAGTGACCACATAGCCCCGGCGGCGCTACACCAGGAAGTCGCGGAAGCGCTTCGGCGATCTGCACCAAGCTCTTGCAGGAAATCAAAGAAGTAAATAGAAAACAGACACGTAGGTGAGGCCTATCCACCGAATTGCTCTTGAACACAAGTGACACTGGCCCGATTGTGAGAACTTCTAGCCACCGAGTTGCCTTTTGCGCTTCATGTGAACGGTCTGTAGGCACTGTATTCCAGCTACCTAACCCAGATGCTATTTACAGTCGAGATGAAGGGAAAGAGAGAAGGTGGCTGCCATCTCATGTTGTTTGTGTTCGCGCACGGTCCACGCATTGCTGAGGCAAGGTGGGTGACAGAAGGGAAGGAAGCGACTAGGCCAGCAGCCTAGTCATGTGACCTCGGGCTCAGCCCGTTACACTTCAAGCGGGTCAACATTACAAATGTCACCATCTTTGTAGCCGCCACCGAGCGCACCGTTATTAAGCGAAGCTCAGAAGGGGCTGTCACTTCCCAAGATAAGCGCCACACCTGCATGGCCTCGAGCGTGTGTCCGTTGACGAACGCAACAGGCGAAACCTACCCATGGCCTCTGAGGTGACACTGGGAATGCTGCTGTTCATTTGACCCTCCATTTGTCATTTGAGTCTCGTTGGTTCGAAAGCAAGCATGGCCAGCGTTTACACGACAGTAGCAGGAGCGCCAATGTATTTTCGGGTGGCTCATACCGTGATAACGCTTGGCCTCATTGATACAGCCTTTGAATGTGTTTGGTCGTGTCCCGCGAGAGTTTGACAAGAATACAACTCAGTGACTCTGATCCAACCAGACAGTTATACTGTTGCAGCTTGTGCTCTTATTCAGTTGGATATAAGTTCAGTATGGACGCTTGCAACGCGTTCATGTCTCGTAGGGATGTCTCTAGGTCATTATTTCCGCCCAGAAAGCATCCAGAGGCACAACGCAACCTCTCGAAGAACCAGAACATGGAAGAATACCAAAAGATTGGCTTCATGCCCGACGAATCGTACTCCACAGCGTGGCAGTCTCTAGCCCCCCGGCTCCTGTGATACCGCGTCGAAAGTGTGAAAAAGCATCTCGCGTACATGAAATACATGCCTAGCATACCACCAGTGGTCTAGATCACGCAGCTGATGCTTGTGCTGTAACATGCTCACGGACGTCGGCGTCTTAGCTTTCTTGGAACGAGCTGGATGCATCTTGCATTGGGTCACGTCCCACGAACATGGGTAGACGTGTGGTTAATGTGTCTTGGCCGATATTGTCTCACTGAGGCACGCGTTGACTGTAATGCGCGAGGCAGCAGTACCGGTGCTAGATCCATCGACGCGCTGCACCTGGAAGCAATGCTGGCGGAGGGACGTCAGACGGCAAGTCAGCTCTGGAGGCGAGCGCCACTGGTGGCATGGTGATGCTGTCAAGCCTGATGGTAAGAAATTAATGGAGAGAAAAAAAACCTGTGGTGTTAGAAAAGGTTGCAAGGGCTTCGGAACTCCCTAGACCTGAGGGTCGGGCTGAGTAGGTAGGTTCGCTAAAGACTAGTGTACCACCCTCAGACAGTGGGGGAAAAGAACGACATTGCAAACCTGATCTATACGAATGCAGAACAAAGATCCATGCAATTAAAATCTGGCAGACATATCATCCATTACAAACGTATAGTAGTAAGAACGCGCCGAGACAACATCCGCCTGTTCCTCAACCCCGTTCTCACAAACTAAAAAATCCATCTTCTAGCATTACAAAGGAGTGACACGATTACTCAACTATTCAAATCCCCTGGTTCACTTCCCACGTTCCCGAGCCCACTACTCAGAAGTAACAAGCTGTCCCACATAATGACTAGCCGGCGGGGGCGCCTGGGACGTGTTCGTATACCCAGTAATAGTCCGCAGCGCAACCTCCGCAGCATCCTCTTTCGCTTGGTTGATATAAGTACCATCGTACCAAAAGCGAGCCTGAAAGGAAGTACCATTAACAGACACCATGGTGGACCAGGCCGTTCGGCCTCCTAATATGGGACGTTAGATAGTACTAGTGGTACGGATGGGGGATGGTGCCTCACCCCGGCGGTCAGAGACGTCTTGGTAGGTTGGTTCTTGGAGACCGCGGACAAGGCAGTGATCTAAGGAGAGTGTTCATTAGATTTTGGTTGATGTTGTTTAGAAAAGAGTATAGTCAATATACCTCGAAGACGTTGTGTCCAGGATTCTTGAGCGGCCATGGCCATGGTATCCGTGTATGAATGCGATAGATGTGTAGAGTCAAACAGAAAGCGCAATGTAGCAAGTCAACACCGAAGACAGGAAATGCGGAATGCTGTTCAGTACAACGAGTGCGATGAAGCTTCCGAAATCGAAAGACTACTTATAGTCTTTCCCTTCTCAAGGAGCCTCATAGTGATACAATAGAGACAGATGGTGCTGGCAGTAAGTAACGAGCATATGCGAGAAGCCGTTTGGCCAGTCATGCTCTCTCCCAACCCACATGCACATGGCCTGCCAGAACCCGTATGTGGTGACGGTTCTGGACCCAATCGTGTTTTTTTATGCTGCGTACCCCCAGGCAATGGGTCGCGAAGAGGTGGCGGGCCGACGGGCTCTAGGACATGGCCAGCGAGGCGCTGCCGCACTATGCTTACGGAAAGTTGACGGAAGCCACTGCCGCTGTCGATTGCATATTCTATACGCAAGCCTCCTCGTATGTGGTGTTGACAAGCGCGTTACTATCCAGACAACCTAACATCAGCAGACGACATGGCTTCTTCGTGAGGGTGTTCTGACTGCAGCCTAAGAAATCGTTCGCATACCCACATTGTTGCAACGCATGATGCTAATGTGGAGCGCCAACTCATTGTGCAGTAGTGCTCAGAAGTCCCTGCTTGTCCTTCGCAACAGACGGTGATGGTATCATACCCGTTGAGCAAATTCAGAGAACAACAGATGGCGAACGTCAGACACTGATGGGAAGCTTCCGTCTAATTGTGAAGCAGAACTGATTGCTTCTTTTTCAATAACGGCACTGTTTTAGCGACACCGGAGATGAAAGAGTTGTTGTGGTTTGCACTCGCTCGCTTGGCATAGAAGACCTGATATGGCAAAGACGTTCGTCACATGGCGGTGACTGGGGCGGGTACCTGCTGCTGTTTGTGCTCTTCCGTGGAAGATAACGCGGCGACCCGAGAGCATGTTCTAACGGGAATAATGAATCGTGAAGCGAAATTCCCACTCCGCAAGCGTATATGTCACTAATGGAACGGCCAAGGATTGTTGTTAGCGCAGCCTTTCCAGTTAGGTAGCACAAGCTGTTAATGGTAGACTGATACTCAACGTCTGCCGTGAGTAGGGTCAGTTCACCGACGAAGATGGCAATGCAACTCGTGATGGCTTGCAACTGTGGCGAACATATTCTCTACCTTGCCATATACTGAAGGAGTGTCGTGCAATGTGCCGCAGCGCCACGCGTGAAGTCGTCGTGACACCTGTCAATACCACTCGAACGGGTAGGTCAGAGGATGCAGCTCCGCCATTATTTGACTGCACACCCGTCGGTGCAATGTTTGCTTACACGACGGGCCCGTAGGTCGTAACATAAATCTTACCAGCGGACGAGACTCGCACAGCTTCACTTGGCTGAACAAGTGTACTCAACGGCTGCGACGGAAATAGAACACTCTCACGTATGGCAAGCTTTGGACCAAGATGAGACAAAACACGCAGGCTTCGGACCAGTGTAAAAGAGCGTGGGAGGCTCTGGTCATTATTCGTTCCAAACAAGATGGTTTCGTAGCGTGTATGCATATCCAATCGTGATAAGACTGGTCTGTCGTGACTAAAAGAGGGGACGGATGGAGGTGGAGTTGCTCGGACATGGCACTCAAAAGAGGCTGCTTAGTGAGAGCGGCTCAACAAATGCGGTAAACCAATAACGCTATGCACACTGCTGCAATCCAGAAAGACCCATGCGTGTATCGGACGTCAAAGAGGAGCAAGGAAACATGATGGCTATCCAACGGTACGAGCGCAACGGACGCTCACATGCCCGCATCTCCCAACAGAACAGAACAGAACGGTTCTGACAGGCAGGTAAGACAGCGTACGAGAATATGCTGCAACTTCCCGACATTACGCTGGTCCCGCGCCAGCGCAGCGGGTGTCCAATCATGGACAACAACTATGATCCAATAGAGCAGCTGGAGGAGCTAGACAGATGTCGGGCCGTGGCGTACTGCCGCCGACGACGGTCGTTTTGACAGTCCGAGATCCTGATGCTTCCGGTGGAAAACTTCATCGATCAACCGCTTGGGGCCAATATACTCCAAATTAGCCATGTTGAAGGATGAGTTCCGGAGAAGCGGGATGTGCATCTGCATGCTCTGCTTGGAGTGGAAGCGGCGCTTGATACAGTCGTCCACGACGGCCATGAGGCCTGTAGCGACAACAACACTGCGCACAGGGTCAGTAGCTGCCTGGTGCAGGCTCCCGTTTCGCAAGCGCGACTTACTCTGAGATGTCGGAGTCGGAACGCAGGATGTCCTCGTCGGTAATGCGCATATAGCACGGCGGCACCCAGCCTCCCCTGGCTGCCTCCTCACGCGCCTCGTCGTGCGTTAGGCGCACGGGGCAAATGTGCGCCAGGGGCTCTTTGTCGTTGTCACTGCGGACGAGGTAGTAGGAGACGTCTTCTTGCAGGTCGCCACCGTGTTTCTTCACGATGCGCTTCCACGCGTAGTCGTGGCCCCAGTACTCAAACGCGTACTTCTTGTACGACTTGGCGCCTCGGCGCTTGACGTCGAGATGGGCGTAGTTTGAGAATTCGAGCTTGATGGTGTTGGTGGGTATGAGCGCGCGGCCTTTGGCGTAGCCGACCGACTTGGGCTGTGCCTCAGACGGCACCTCGTCCTCGCCGTGCACGCTGCTGCTGCCGTGGACCGAGTCGTAGCCGGAGTCGGCGCGCTTCAGGCCGGCCGCGGTCGATGGCCGGGCGTCGGACTTGACCAGGTTGGCGAGCGCTGTGCTGGCGCGTTGCAGCACCGGCCGCTTTTCCGTCGTCGGCTTCTGGTACTTGCGCGTCGAGTGGCAGACTTCGCGGCCCGACTCGCGGCAGTACCGGCGGAGGGAGAACTCGCGGGTGCGCAGGTCCTGCATGCGGAGGTGGAAGAGAGTGTAGCTCTGTCGCCGGTGGCCGCGCTCCTCGATGTGCGTGTCGACGCGCAGGTTCATGTTGCCGTCGATGGTGGCGTCGTCGTGGCGGATGGAGATGCGGCGGGCGGTGGGAAAGAGCTCCCCGAAGTCGCGCGGCGTCGTCGGGATGGCATCGCAGGGCAGCGGCTCGTGCAGATAGGCAGGCACGTCGTAGTCGGGCAGGTCGTCGTCGTCGTCGTCGGTAGCGGCGAGATCGTCGTCCGAGGTCGAGGCGTACGTGTCGACGGAGAGGCGGGGCGGCGGCTGCTGATAGCGCTCGACTTGATGTGCAGGCGCGAAGTAGTCGCGCTCCACGCGGGCATGGCACGTCGCCCGGTGAGCCAGAGACGGTCTCCGCTCGCTGTACTCGGTCGGCGCTGTGTCGCACGAGCGGTCGCTGTTGTCGCTGCGGCCCGAGCTGGTGCTGTTGCTGGACTGGTACTGCCGCCAATGCACGTTGGGGGCCATGTTGGGGTGGTGGGGGTGAGGGCGGTGATTGTAGTAGTAGTAGTGATGGTATTACTCCGTAGGTACTGTGTAAAAAGAATATTCGCTGGAAATGCAACGACTGCAACGACTGCAACGACTGCAACGACTGCTCCAACTGCCGCGGGCCGGAAGATTGCTTATAGCGGACACGGACGAAGCAGGCGCAGCGACCTGAGACAGCGCACAAAAGGGTGACCTGGCACAGACACAAGGCGGAACGGGGCGACCGAATGGGGTGAATACAATAACGCGCAGACGTTTATCCGTATTTGCAGCAGCGAGGGCGAATTATAGGGCGGCGCGCATGGCGTGGGAGAGCAGCAAAATATGTACTGTTAATAATGGCTGATGCCTGCACCTGTGCGCACCGCCCTTTGCGACCACCTGCGCCAGATGACTTGCCTCGTTTGGGCGCGATACAGATGGCTGGACGAATCACTCCTCCTCGCTGACCCTCGCTGACCCTCGACTCCCTCCTCGCTGATCCTCCTCACTGATCCTCCTCGACTACCTGCCCAGTAGCCACTCTTGTTGCTCTTTGCTCTTCCACTCTTCCCCATCCGTCCTGCAACCCGGCGTTATCGGGATTCGGGACCGCCCTGGTGGCTGATCATCCCACGTGTGTCGAGATGGCTCTGGCTCTGCCTGTGTCTGCTCTCCGTGTTCTGCACGGCCGGACGGGCTCTCCCGGTTGTCAGCAGACGGTGGTAAGATTCTGCGACGGTGACATGCTTCATCACCCCGACGTCATGTGTTGCAGTCGTGTCCTGCCCTGTCCTGTCCTGCCCCCCCCCCCCCCCCCCCCCCCCCCAGGCGCCCACAGGGCTTAGGTAGACGATCTACTGCAAGGCTGCGCTGGCAAGGACCAGCCTCTCCGCAATTCGGACCCTAGCACCTACACAGTAGATCCTCCACCCGTTCCAAGCTCGGTCACGGGCCAGGAACACGCATCGACTATGAACTTGCAAAGTATGAACTGCATCCTCGTCGTCGCCGATGGAAAGTGGCTACCGCAGTCACAGTTGCAGTGGCAGTTGCAAAGCGCCCTCAAATCCGTACGAGGAAGGAGCCACGGGTCCCGTCTGCCACACACGTGACGGCCAACCACCACGCTAACGCCAACCCTTGCCTCTAAGGTCCACGGAGTACATCGCAGCAAACACAAAACCCGTCGGGACAGCACCGTCAGCCACTTGTGCAATCCTCCCTCTCTTTCGAGTCCGCCTCTATACGTCATGGGCCCGACGACAGAACGCTTCACTACCTACTATCATTGCTGAGCCAATCAGGGCGGGGTACGTGTTGGTCGCAAATGGCAGCCACGACTACCACGCACAGCCCTCCCTCCTCATCACCCTTCCCCGGGAGAACTATGTTGGCTTCAAGTCAAACGCAGAGTTGGACTCAATATCATAGCATCATTATTGGCCTTGCTCCTTCCGCCTTCCATATGTCGTCTCCACGTCAACCCGCCTTGAACGCTGCTTCATCTTCCCACGCGCGAGAGCAGAACATCGCCCTTGTCCACTACTGGCGTCTAGAGCTTCTAGGCCTCTTGGAGACCGCCCCGTGGAGGTGCTGACGGAGGGAACCCCACGATGGTGCCATCTAGAAGAGCACTGATTGCTGGACACTGACCAAACACTTCGCGACGATTAGCTTGCGCATCGTCCTCAGGCCACCACGCCACGCCTTCTCCCTTACCCGCTTCCAAGGACTGATGGTAGCCCCACACTTTCTTTGCGCTGCTTGGTGCAAGGGACGTCAGGGAGGCTATGTCCTCCACGGCAGACGGCCTGCCCAAGCGAGCTCCACAGACACGATGCAGGGTAAGCGGAGACATCAGCCATCAACAGATTTTACGAGAGTAGGAGTAGGTGATGTGCAGGGCTCTCCGCGGGAAGATGCAAACATACGCCCGCTATAAGCTCCGCCTTCGAAGGACGGTGCATCTCTGCCTACCCTCACGCAGCCTCCTTCCTATCCGCGTCTGAGGCAGAAATTCGGGAGGCTTACCGTTCTGGTGTTGACGCGTGATATGTCGCTCTGTCCTGCATCTACATCATGGCTCATCTTAGTTGGAGTAGGCCGGCGTGACGCAACGCTTTGTAGCTCCTTGGACGAGGCCATGCCTCAAATTAACGAGAGCATTAACTGTTAGTCTGTTCAGTGTGTGGTAGACGAGTCGCTACTCGGTCAAGGCGCCTCCACTACGAAGCAACCTGAGACTAAATTCTACGTGGTCGGATGAACCAAGTACGTCCGCCTCCCATACTTTGTCGTACGGAAAGCAGGTCAGAGGGTACCAAAACACTGCTAGCCGACATACCGGTCATGGCGGAATGTCAACAGTCCTTGCTGGATGAGCGTCGGGGAGTCAGTGATGGGTAAACGGGTACCTACTGCGCGAGTGAGCTTTGACTCGGCAACGGACCATGAACAGCAAGCGAAGACCAAAAACACAGAGTTGAGCGCGCACGGATCTTTGTCATTTCCCACTATAGTACTATGACGGACCGGCCGTACTCAAATGATCCTCCTCTCTTCCAAGCCGTTTTGTATATCATCACTCATCGCCGTCGTTGACCGTTTGCGTTACCCAGACAAGCTGCATCTACAACTGACCAGAGTTCGCAATGGTGACGGTCTGTTTAGTGGATCCGCTGGAGGAGCCGACGCGCTCGATAGCCTGGACAACGTCGAGACCCTCGACAACCTGGCCGAAAACCACATGCTTGCCGTCCAGCCACGAGGTCTTGACGGTGCAGATGAAGAACTGGGAGCCGTTGGTGCCTGGAATCGACTTAGCATCTGTGTCCGGCGAAGCTTCAGTTGCACTTACCGGGTCCAGCGTTGGCCATGGAGAGAATACCGGGGCCAGTGTGCCTCAGGTTGAAGTTCTCGTCCTCGAACTTCTCGCCGTAGATGCTCTCACCACCGGTGCCCTGCGCTATGTCAGCCCACTCTCCTTTCTGCGCTGGAGTCATGGTATCGAGAGACGTACGTTGCCGCGGGTGAAGTCACCTGTTGCCTCATGTCAGTACTGCGACATCTTTCCAAGCAGAGCTGCGATTCTGACTAACCTCCTTGAAGCATGAACTGGGGGATGACGCGGTGGAAGTTGGAGCCCTTGTAGTGGAGGGGCTTGCCGGACTTGCCGGTGCCCTTCTCGCCGGTGCAGAGAGCACGGAAGTTCTCAGCGGTCTAGAAAGAGTGGTTAGCCCATGTCCGGTCCAGCGCTACGGAGCAGCGCTGATGAAGACTCTGATGGCGGGGTAGCTGCGGACCTTGGAGACCTGGTCGGCAAAGAGCTCCATGACGATTCTGCCGGCAGGCGAGCCGCCAATGGTGACATCGAAGAAGACACGGGGGTTGGACATTGTGATGGATTTGCGTGTGTGGGTGTGGAGAAGAGGGTGTGGTGTTTGAGTGTTGTTGTTGGGAGGGATGAGGGGCAGCTTCAAAAGGTGAAGGAGCGATAGAGGGGCAATTGCTTAGCCACTTTTTATAGCCACCATAATTATCTAGTTCCTGTCCGTAGCAATGACAGGTGCAGGTGGGGCCCGAGCCATGATGATTGGCCGACAGTCGAGGTTGTTGACCAGGGTGAGAGCATGAGGGTTGGAGGGGTTGGAGGGGTTGGCGGGGTAGTTGCGACAGTGCACGCCCAGCTCCTACATTATCTACATGTCAGGCCAGGAGAGACCGTCGCTGGTAGCACAGTCTCATGGCAGACTCTGGCCAGAGGTTAGGCGATTGCGTTACTTCTTCCAGCTATGCTTTCCGGGGTTGTCTTGGGTTGCAGAGAAGATTTACGCGTTCGTGCACGTGACAGTCGAGCTAGCATAGCACTAGGCCCAGATCAGCTCGACGCCGCGTGTCCGCACGGCTGCTCATAATTTCTCTACCTCGCTACCAACATCAGAGCATTCAACCCTCGCTTCTCAAGGTGCCCACAGAGAAGGAGTACAAGACGAACAATCCTACCCGGGATAGGATGAGATGGCGGCGACATGAGTAGCGCCTCTGGGAAACATCACGTGACCTCCCCAAGCTCTGAGCACACCACAAAGCAACAGCTTGACAACTTTGATAAAAACTTATGGCCAACCTCACATGGCGACAGCGCAACGTCTAGGGGAAAAGGACAACGCTCACAAACGCCAGGCCTCTCAGCAATGCGCCCCTCACATCCTCAACGCATACCGACCCACATGGCACATCCTAAGGCTGCACCAGGACCTCTTTCATCTCAGCTTGCCTAAGGAATTCTGTGCGCTCCTCTATATCCTTGGCCTCGGCCTCCTTCCAAAGCTGGAGGGCCTCCTCCTTGCGGCTCGCGCTTCTTGGGTGGAAGGCCATCTCCCATGGATCAGGCTTGATGATGAGCAACGAGTTGGACTTGTTGAGTGGCACATCGATCTCCTTGCCCGATATCGGGTCAATCTTGCGCCTCAGGTTGAAAGCCCACATCAGCGCCCCGCAACCTGTTACAGTCTCATCCCGGGTGATGGACATGCCCAAACATTGACGCTGGCCCCAACCGAAGGACGTCATACCGATGATATCGGGGTACTTGGTCAGTGGCTCTTGGAATGTCGGCCAGCCGGCCTCCAGCCATCGCTCAGGGTGGTACTCATCGGGCTGTGGGTATTTGATGGGGTTGCGAAGGAAAGCCCAGTCAAGAGGAAGGATACGTGTGCCCTTGGGAATGAAATATCCCTGGAACCAGTCATCCCCTTCACACTCATGAGCAACGCCTACCGCATTTGTCAGTAATTATCGTACGCCCTTTGAGCCATCAACTTACCAGTCGGTACTGTGGGCTTCCACCTCATCGTCTCCTTGATGCATGCGCGAAGGATTGGCAGATTGGGCAGATCGGCAACAGCTGGAGGCTTGTTACCACAGACGCGGTCAACCTCCTCCTGACACTTGACCTGCCATTCCGGATGGTGTACCATGGCGATCAAAAAGTAATAAATGGGTCCGGTCACAGTGAAAATACCAACGAGCGCCATCATACCGATGACGCAAGACGCTTCATAGTCGCCGGAAATACTCGTCTTCTCCGCCGTCTCCAGGTAATTGCGCGTAAAGCATGATCGCTGCTTGCCCTTCTCCATCTTCCTCCTGGTTTTCTGGAGACACTGCATGAAGAAAGCTTGCTGTTCATCATGGCGTTTGCGCTCCCTGAGCTTCCACGGGTTAATAACTTCAGGAACCCAATCCCAGAGAGGAGTCAAGACATTAGTGATTGGTCCAGCGGGGGACATCTGGGTGAGTAGGCCCCATGCGCTTGGAGTAAGAGGAGTGCTGATCGAATCGTCATCCCAGACAAGCTGGCACATGACTTTGGAGCACATATCCTCGAGCGAGAAGACGAAATCGTCAGGCTTCTCAATGAGCCTGGCTATCCATCGCTTGGCCTCGAACTCCATGATGCCGTGGTATTGGGCGTTGGTCGCACCTGTAAGGTACGAGTGTGTGAACTTGCGTTGACGAGCCCAGTATTCTACCTATGGTTAGCGAAGCTTCATCTCTCCTATGGTGGACCTACGGTTCTTGCCCATGAGTGGTAGGTACTCCATGGAGCCATATGTGCTCTTTGCATCGAATAGCGACTTTATCTCGGGTCGGTCAGAGTACAGCTTGGCCTTCTTTACCAGCATATCCTCGGCAATTTTCTCATCCGTAATAACAATGAAGTTGGCGCCCAACATCTTTGTTCGGTAGATCGGTCCGTACATGTCAGCCCATTCCTTAAATTTCAACCACATGAACTCAATGGGTAGATCGTGGATACGTCCAATCCATGGCACCTGCCATGGTCCAGGCATGTTTTGGACATTGTATCGCTTGTCATATTTGGTGACGGCGTCAATAACGGCGTATACAACGAGCCCGAGCACCGCGACGCCAAGTGCGTAGGCAGTGAAGGGCTGCATGTCGACAATGCAGCTGACCGAAGAGAGAGACAATGTCAAAAGATCCAAGCCAGGTATGGTGAGTGTCAAAAGATTATCGTCAAGAGTCTCGACTGAAGTACAGTCGAAAGTACGGTAACAGTCATGAACCGAGAGCGTCGGGAGCTTCCTAGATATCACACCACAGCCGACAGAGATACTGTTCTTGTCCGGCTCCCCAGTTATCTTCTTATGTGGCTACGAACAGGGAACCACTCGTGCAATGAAACCGCCCTCGGCGCTATCCCCATCGGTGACCAGTTGAACATGGCCGATATGAGTCTAAAGGTCGCTTGGAGTGACAGAAAGCGCTTCTGGCCAATGGAAGTTACAAGAGAACTACCGATTCCATATCTTCCCAGGATTCCATGGCAACTACACCCTTGCCGATCTCGAGATCTAATACCCACCAAGGTAGAAGGCCAAAGGTCGGTGCAGACGGGCGCCGATATATGACATGTTGAGGAGGTTCATTGGACTAGGGTATGACGGTGGCCCGACGGGCATGCAGATCGTTATGGACTATTACTCGATGCAGGAGGATGAACGTACTAAAACACCCGACCCTTGGCCGCAGATGCAAGATATCGCTGACGGAGTGGCTCCTGGCTGGCTACTGTTTCACTCCTTCGTCATTCATTGAGTAAGTTACAATTTTCAGACGTAGCAGGACCACAAGCATAAGGATAAGAACCAAGCTTCCCAGTCGGCAACCGGCATATCACTGCGCCGTCATACCGTTACTGAGACTGTAGGTCGCTCATTTTCTGACCGATTGCTGTGAACACTTCTCGATGGCCACGAGTAAAACCTGTTAGCGCCTCTATATTCCACATGAACGCCCGGAAGACAGTCTTGGGGCCAGCATCTTCCAGCCACCGTTCCACCAATTGATCATTGTTGCAGCATAGACTACCAAAAGGGGAAAGCAGTCACCTCTTTTTGCTCGTGCGGTATGGCAACTCCGTAATTTCAGACAATAAGATCTAAGCGTCATCAGAAAGATTCGAGTATTCTTAGCGACGTCGTACAATAACAAGGCCCCATGCACTGCGGTTCGTCTAAGACTCTAAGTCCGCACGTGGAGTAGCAGCACATCGCAAAATACGCGATAGGTGCAATAAGGGCAGGACCTGGTATGCGTCCAAGCTTGCATTCGGATCTTGCGTACTATTCCGCTTGAGGCTGGATTAGTGTACCGTCGACCAGCCTTGGCAGTTCGGAGTTCGTGGGGAACCATAACGCCGCAAGTGCGCAGACCCATGCGATTCGGGTGTTTTGGCTAGCCTTGCAGACTCTGCGGCATCATCGACATCATTTCCATACCAAACAAGCTGTGTGCCTGAAAATCTGTCGCCAAGTGTACTGGTCTTTCCAAGGTTGCATCGTCCAATATCTATGTCTCGTCGTACGAGAGCAAAAGTACAACTTTGAGACAGGGCCGGCTGCTCGGACGTCCGACGCCTTCGGTAACCCTAGTTGGGACCCCAACGGATACTGCGACGAAGGCGAGCTTCAAGATGTATGAAAGGGAGGCACCACTTGGCTTTGAAGTCGGTTTGAAGATACGCACTCGCCCACACACCATACGAATTAACCGTCATCATGCCTCACGCACTTACTTCTCGCGATTCCACGATGGAGTCGAAGCCAGTGGGCTCATATCCAAACACTGGAATAGACGTCCTCATCGTGGGTACAGGTCTAGCGGGCCTTGTTGCTGCGCTCGAATGCACGCGCAAAGGTCATAATGTCCGCGTCCTGGAGAGGAACGCAGATATCAATACCGCTGGTGAGCATCTCCAATGCTGCAAACTATTAGGTAAACAGCTTATAATATTTGGCAAGGTGACATGTACTTTATGGGTCTGAGCGCAACCCGCTTCCTGAAGCACTGGCCCGAGCTGCTGAAGGAGTACAAGAAGATTTCGCTTCACAATGCCTGGATTGAGACTTTCAAGCATTCTGGCGAGGTTGTCATTGGACCAAAGAAGGTCGCAGACCGTCTGCGCGCACAAGGATTGGACCCCGATACTCCCCCTGGCGAGTTCCAAATGCGCCCGCTTGTCTACAAGATGTTCGTCAGTGCTGTTGAGAACCTCGGCGTGTCTGTGGAATTCAACCGCAAGGTTGTCGACTACTTTGACGACGAAGAGACTGGCAAGGCAGGTTGCACTACCGACGATGGCAAGCGATACGAGGCCGATATAGTTATTGCAGCTGATGGTGTCGGTTCGAAGAGCCAGAAGTTGGTCGGTGGACAGGTGCGCGCAAGACCCTCTGGAAGGGCCATGTGGCGTGCTGCATTTCCCCGGGAACACCTGGACAAGGACCCAGAGGTCAAAGAATTTTTCAAGATGATGCCCGGCAACGAGCCAATCGTAAGGACATGGCTAGGGTAAGCAAGTCATACATCATGAGGGAAGCAACACACACTGACTTCTCAAGCCCGTCCACATATGCGCTTACCTTGTCACGTGAGGACGTCATGGTCTGGATCATGAACCATGACGTAAGCTTTACCTTGAGCATTACAGGCTGTAATACTGACAACGCTAGGTCACCGGAACCGAGAAAGAGAGCTGGAATAACACGATCGAGAAGGAGGAAGTTCTCGATGGCATGGACACTATGCCCGGCATGGAAAAGATTAAGTGGGCACCCATCTTCAAGAAGCTTGTCGAGACCACACCACCCAACACCATCGTTAACTTTGAGCTCCTTTGGCGCAACCCCCAGCCCAGCTGGACCTCGCCTGGCGCCCGTGTCATCCAGATCGGGGACGCTGCACACTCCTACCTCCCGGCCTCTGGCAACGGAGCGACACAGGCAATCGAAGATGCTATCTCAATAGCTTCATGTCTACAGATTGGCGGTAAGGAGAACATCCCCCAATCTGTCCGCGTTCACATCCGGTTCCGGTAAGTTTCCCTTATCTACATTTTGCTTTACGGCTCAACTTCTAACCCCGTTGTGCAGCTTCATCCGCAACTCATGCGCCCAAAAGCTCGGCTTCTCCAACGCCGAACTCCTCCAGGACACCGACTGGGACAAGGTTAAGCTCGACCCGCGTCGTGCCGCGCCCAAGCTACCCAAGTGGGTGTGGGGTCACGACCCTGAGGCGTACGCGTATGAGAACTATGAGGCTAGTGCGCGGTCGTTGAAGGAGGGCATTGATATGAAGGATGAGGATAGTTTTGAGCCTAACTATCCCAAGGACTATAAGTATGAGCCTTGGAGCATTGAGAATATTATGGACGATATGCGCGCTGGCAAGCCCATTGATTTGGGCCCTGGTGACTGGGAGTAAGCTGTGCGCGTGGACTACTGTGGCAGCAGCGCGTTTTCTAAGAAATGGGCATTCAGGAGCTGATAGCGAATTTGACGAAATTTGACATCATCTCGACTATGCTCGTTACCAACACATTCTGCCACTCTTTCCCACCCGTATCGCGTGCATCCTAGCACGGGCCATCTCTAATAGTTGCACTGTTGCAGAACCATCTTTCCAACCCAATAATAGAGGCGGACGCTTCTTCCGTCTCTTCATCATACTACTTACCTACTCATTGCAAGAAGAGACGTTCACGGCAGTCTTCTCGTGCTCCTCCTGTGGTGAAGCGACGTAGGACAGCCCACGCCGCCGGCCGGATGCATATACACGTGCATGTGCAGTGTAATCAGCTATTCTATTTCTTTCGTCATCTACCGGCAACCGGAAATCACCTATTGGGGTGATACTATTATTTGGGGCCGGGTAGCTTAGCTGAACGTGGAGGAATCACTGGCGGTGGAGGCTTATTTCCACGCCCCCGCAGAGGAATACAGAATACGGTGGGCGGCATACCTAGAACTCTGCAGCCCTTTCAGATACTTCAATACTTTGTTTTAACAATAGCGCAGTGCATTCGAGATACCCACATGTTAATTACGGGGATAGGTATCGAGTACTGCAGCACATCCACTAGCCACACCACTATCCCGACAATTTCACACGCTCCTCCCCGCTCTTGCATATTCCAAACAACAAAAGACCCATTTCCAGCTTCAGTTCCGAGACCTCGCGGCTCTCCACCGGACTTTGTCTGAGTCAATATTACTTTATTATTATGCGCGGACAATCTGGGGTTCACAAAAGTCAATGACGATGCCTAGCCGCGCTAGCGTGTCCTGCAGGACTGGGGGTTGTCTTGGTGTTCTGGATGCTGAAGGGAGAGGCGTTTTGGTGGACCGTAACTTGTGGCTGGTTATGGAGGGAATTGGTCAGTGGTAGGGATTGGGAGAGAATGGTTGGTGGGAAGGGTGGAAGAGCCTAGAGGAAGCGACAGTATACCGTATCAGCAGGTAAGATGGGCATATTGGACTTTGGAGATGAAAAATTCATGAACTGCGACTGAGCTATTGGTCGAACGGTATTTGTTCCAGAAACAGCACGAGGTATATTGGTTGGCTGCACATAGAGTATACTGGCTGTCACCTGACCATCTGTTCCATACATCAATTGCTCTCACGATTGTCAGATGTGGACATGTCGGAGTCAACAAACCAGGCCAGTCCGCTTGTAAAACACTAGATACTGTGAAACACCTTGAAGACACAACATCGTCCTCCCCTTACTCTCGCAACATCTCTTCAAGCCGTATCCGCAACTTCTCCGCCTTCTTACTGTGGATAAACTGGCGTATCCTCTCTATCCTCTCCACATCACTAATCGGCCTAACGAACAACAGGCCCTCATTCCACCACTTCATGATTCTACTAACCACAACCCTAGCCCCATCTCGCTTTTAGCATTCACTTCCCCACCCATCCTGCAGTGCCCAACCACGGACCACGGTATCCGTATGCTTTTAGACATACATCACCTTAACTCCATACCCGTCGTCTTCAGGCATGACTTCAAGGTTGCCAAAGATCTCGGAGATGGTTTCCGCTCCGGCGCGAAGAGGCCGGATGGAGCGCGTCGGCAGGTGTAGGCCCGAACTTCGAAGTAAGTGAGGCGTGGGTGAAGTCGTGGGTTGTGTGAGTAGTGAGTCTCTGGGCAGAGAGTAGAGTAGCTTTTTATGAAGTGATTAACGGTTTTTATGTCTGGTGTTGTGTCTTGGTGATGTGATGGGCAAAGGTATCAGGGCGGCGAGGGCTGTGAGGAAGGCGGTCGCGAGGCGAATTTTCAAGGGTTCCAATTTGTAATCTTGAGACTTGACCTATTTGTGTATGGCGAGAAGTTGAAGATGTCGGCTTGACGTTTGAAGTTTCCCAAATAATTCAGTGTAGTTGGACGCTTTCGGTGGATTCTCTGCTACAGTCTTCTTCCTGTTCTCCAAAGGATACCCCCAAGCATAAGCGATACAGCTCCGGCTGAGACGCGAAGAATGCAGCTACTGTCTTGTTCAACGCCTTCAGTGCTTGATTGGTTAGCATCGCGGACCGGTAGCGAGTTAAAGAGCGATCCCCTCAGACACGACCCGAACGATCGTCAAGCCGCAAATACCTAGCCCCCGAGATGACATATGATCTGCAGACCCGTCGATATGCAGCCGCTTCAAGGAACCAGATCACCGACGATCGGGTCCGTATGGCTTGCGCTTGCATCTCGAATCTTGGTCATTATTATTGAACATCTTCATGCAGCACCTGCATCATTATCGCAATGTCGGTGGTTCCGTTGACCGACCCGAGCGTTGTAAAACCACAATACCCGTCAGCCATTAGCCCTTACATCGTCTTGTCCGCGGATTGGTGCAGATTCAGCGTTCAGAGAGAATGAAGAGTCAGGCGAGATGGTGGGTCTGAAGGTCTTGCGGGGCCGGTCGCAGTTCCATCTGGAGTGAAAAAAGATGTTCATATGTTCAAAGCTTCCTGTGGTCTTTTGTAGTCGCTATCCTCTGTTGAAGTTTGTCTTTTTTGAGGCTCAAAAACAAGCTCTAAATCTACTACGGCTAAACAACCTTATACGACGCCAAGGAATCCTTCGATACTACCAAGCAACCCCGCCATGGCCGCCAACAAAGCTATCCTTGTCACCGGCGCGACTGGCAAGCAAGGTGGTGCCGTACTCGAGCAACTGGCATCTCATCCGACGCACTCTGAATACATGCTCCTGGCTGTTACTCGTGACCCCAACGCTAGCTCAGCAAAGAAGATCCTGGAGCGTCATCCCGACGTCAAGCTCGTGCAAGGCAACCTGGACGATTGCCCAGCCCTCTTCGCATCCGCCAAGGCTGCACTCAAGGAAGCCGGTAAAGAGACAAAGATCTGGGGGGTCTATTCTGTCCAAGTCTCGCTGGGCAAGAACGTCACTCACGAGAGCGAAGTTGTGCAGGGCAAGGCTTTAATCGACGAGTCACTCAAGGAAGGCGTGACACACTTTGTCTACTCGAGCGTCGACCGCGGTGGCAACCAGCGTAGCTTCGAGAACCAGACGCCCATCCCCCATTTCCAGAGCAAGTACGAGATTGAGCAGCACCTTCTTGAGAAGGCTGGAAAAAAAGGCGAGAAGATGGGTTGGACCATCTTGCGGCCTGTTGCCTTTATGGACAACCTCGCGCCCGGCTTTCCAACCAAGGTCTTTCTTGCTGCACTCCGCGATACACTCAAAGGAAAACCACTCCAATGGGTGTCAGTTGAGGACATTGGTCTCTTTGGTGCCCGCGCATTCCGGGAGAACAAGGCGTGGAATGGCCGCGCCGAGGGTCTGGCCGGCAGCGAGCTCACCATGGAAGAGATGAGTGGCTGCTTTCAGCGTGTCATTGGCAGCCCTGTGCCTGCTACTTACGCCATGTTCGGTTCTGCGCTCATGTGGGCTGTCACCGAGGTGAACGTCATGATCAATTGGTTTGCATCTGAGGGATATGGCGCTGATAACAAGAAGTTGAAGAAGGAGGAGCCTAAGCTTTGCGACTTTGAGACTTGGCTTGCTGAGAGAAGTGGATGGAAGGGTCAGGCTATCAAGCGATAGATAGGGATGGGTCTTGTTCATGGTGATGTATTGGCGTCGGAGGGACTGTTGATGGAAACGTCTGCTCTCGAATAGATACACACATACGGTTTTTACATACGGTTTTTTGAAGAGATGCTAGCCCTTTCACATAGGTGCACGTTTTGGCCAGGTCGACTAATCATTGGACGGCTGTTTCAGTGGAGTCCGTGGAATGTACCTGCCTTTCGTCTTCGTGAATGTGAAGCCGATTTTCATAAGAGGTATCGTAGGCTTGCTTCATCGTATGGCTGCAACACTTATATTCATGTTGACTTGACGTTTCATGTAAAGATGCCACATGACTGAAAGTACACGAAAGGAAAGACTGGCTCCTATCAACAATAGCACACTACAAAGAGAGCAAGTTCCACAACGCCAACCCCCCAGCAACAACGGGCGTAACAAGCCTCAACCGATTCCAGCTCGCCCACTTCTTCGCAATCGACTCGGCCTCCCCCAACTCCTTCTCGTCCGACCTCTCAGCCAACGACTCCAATTTATCATTCAACGGCTGCATGTTGATAGCCGAGTGCAGGATAGTCGTCAAATGCATAATCGCGGCCACGCCAAACAACTTCCAGTCACTGCGTGCGAGCATGCCCTCGCGGTACACGGAATAACCAGCATACGCGTAGCCTAGAAATCCGAGGGTTGAGATGGGCCGGAAGAATTGGTTACCGACGGTCCAGCACAGGGGCCATTGACGGCCAAGGAGGCGTGCGCGGTCTTTGTGGTCGGGCGTCCCGGGCCGAGGGAAATTGACGAGTAAGGCGGGGACGGTCATGTAGGACTGCGTGATGGCATTTCCTGGGCTTGTTAGTGTTGCGGTTTGTGGTGGGCGGAGAGACTGGGCTTACCGGCGAGGATGAAGGAGAAGGTGATGCACGTGCCTGCAACGCCCTTGACGATGTAGTTGTCCGACATTCTGGAATTTGTTCGTATGCCTATGTGCTTGGTTTCGTGTTGAGTTGAAAGGTGTGGAAGGAGGGAAGAATCGCGTCTGCAGCAGAAGACTCATCAGCGGCCACCATGGCCGATAAACATATCAATCAACAAACCATCGGAACTTTTTTTCGCGACCCCAAAGTTCCGCGTTGGATCGGGGTGGTGTGATAGCTAGTCCCTGTGTCCCTGCCCGTTCCCGCCGTAGTTCGGTTCCCCACGGCCGTCGCGTCGACTAAGCGGACACAACTTAACATGGGACAGCTCGATTACATCATGACAGGTACAGCATTTCCGACGAGCGTTGTGATGGGGATGGGCATTATTATTGGGGGGCCCGCGGAAAGCCCTGCGCATCTGGTGATATGATGGCTCGCTTTCCCTTCCGTGCATTGATTTATTCGCCTGTGCCGTGACGGTGACATCTGCGACGCCGTGGTTCGAAGGCCGCAAGTCGTGGTTCCGGAATCAGAAGTCATGCATTTGCGAATTTGGCAGGCTTGCCATCGTCTGGTACCTTGAGCCATGCCAGACAGCAAGATGCCAGATGCTGATGTAAGTACAAAGAGCGGGTCAGGAGGTTGGATGTTTCCTAGGTCTGACCGAATGCGCTATTCCAAATTTGGCCAAGTGCGCACGCTCATCTCAATCACAACCTCGCCTTCTTCCGTGCGTTAGCCTACTGTGGTGTGTGCATCCTTAGCTAGGCGATACGTTGTACTAGGAGCGGACGGGAAAGTTTCGCACATCGCATCATCCGTGACTTTTGTCAATTCCTCAAGCTAAATAGTTGCAAATGCATACTTATAATATCCCTCCACGTAGACGTTGAAGTCTCGTATCTCTATCCGGAGTGCCTCATGTAGTCGCATGAATGCTGTACCTAAATCAAGCCTTCCCGAACAACGCACCAAAACTCCTTCGCTACCGTCCCATAGAATTCGTTTTCTTATCTCTTTTTCACATGTATCCCCCTGCCTTCTAGGCTGAACTTTCTAAGCTTCAGCTCCCTAGCTCGCCGTCCCATTCATCCCCCCTTGCCTGACCATCCAAGTCAAAAGATCGACCTTGGTAACGACCGCCACAGCCCTCACCTCCCCCTCCACCCTCTGTGTAACAACCGCCGCACTATTCCACTCAAAAAATTTATTCAAATCACTCAAAGTTGTGTCCTTGGTAATCTCGACAAACTCCCTCGTACTCTTCTTCGCCTTGCCCTCTTTGCTCTGATCCCCCTCCAGATTAAGCCGCCCGAGATCCGTCACAACTTCGTTCAGCCTCCTGAAATCGAACATGACGTCCTCGACGGGACTTTTGGGGGAAGCGCGGCCGGCAGCGATGTAGGATAGGAGGTTGCCCAGGGTTACGAGGCCTACGAGGCGCGCTTTGCCCGACGAGGCATATGTGGAGACGGGCAGTTGGTCGAAGCCTTTCTCGCGCATGGTTTCTATGGCTTCACTGCACGGGGAAGATGCTTGCACGGTAGTGACCGGTTTGAGGCGGAGGGAGGCGATGGTGGCGCCGTGGAAGGCGTCAGACTTTTTGCTGGAGGAGAGGCGGCGGAGTTGGGTGCCGTTTGTGTTGGGTGTCAGAGGCGGAGTGGGAGGGAGGAGGTCGTTTGCTGCAAGCCAGTCGTCGTCGACGAACTATGGATGGGTGAGTATGCTGAAAGGAAAGGAAAGGAGAGTAAGAGGGAAGAGACGAACCTTGCTCAGGTAGCTTCTGATGCTGTCCGGAAGGATAACAACCACGACGTCATCTTCGGTGAGGTTCATATCTTTTGCCGCCTGCACCATGGCAGCCATGGCGCTGCCAGACGATCCGCCGCACAATATGCCCTCCTCGGAGATCAGCCTCCTGGCATACTGGAACGAAGTCCGATCATCCGTCTTATACCACTTGTCCACAATCTTCTGCTCCAGAACGTCGGGAATGAAGTCATAGCCAATGCCCTCCACCTTGTAGGCCTCATTGACCCTCTCCTCGTTCAGACTCGCGGGCATGGCAAGAATACTGCCGTACGGATCCGCCGCCACAATCTTCACATGCTCGTTGTGTTTTCTCAGCCCCTTCGCGAGACCCGTGATGGTGCCCCCCGTTCCGGCACCAGCCACGAGCACCGTAACCTTGCCCTCTGTCTGCGTCCACACCTCCTCGGCGGTGCCGCATTCGTGGGCGAGTGGGTTATCCGGGTTCGAGTACTGATCGAGAATATGCGCGTTCGGGATCTCCTTTACCAGCCTCCGCGCCACCCCAATATGGCTTTCGGGACTGTCCCACGCCGCACTCGTTGGCGTGCGTATAATCTCCGCACCCAGCGCTTTGAGCACCGCCACCTTCTCCGGACTCATTTTCTCGGGCAGCGTGATGATGGTCCTGTATCCCTTGACCGCACCCACCAGCGCTAGACCGATACCGGTATTGCCGGACGTAGGCTCGATCAGGGTGTCGCCGGGCTTTATGCGACCCGACTCTTCCGCCGCTTCGACCATGCGGAGTGCAATGCGGTCTTTGACGCTGCCGCCGGCATTGAAGGCCTCGACTTTGGCGTAGACGGTTGCGCGGATGCCGAAGGATTGCGGGATCTTGTTTAGGCGGACGAGGGGCGTGTTGCCGATTTGTTGTGTGATGTTGTCCATGACCACGGGAGGGATGGCGGGGCGCGTTGTGGTCGACATGGTTGCCGTTGCCGTTGCGGGACTTGTTGGAACGTCTTTAGCTATGGAGCGTGCAATGGGCGGGTGTATCAGCGCAGTGGCAAGCAAAGTTGAAAGGAGTACGTACCAGGTGAGAACCGTAACGTTGTCGCAAAGAAACGGCACACCGAATGTCCCGCTCCTTCCCGCTCCTACCCGCCCAGCGCCGCCGACGGATCCACTGGCGCAGCTGCGCCACAGTTGCGCCACAGCTAACTCAGCCTTACCATGCTAACCAAAAACATCCATGGCGTTTCGTCCCGGCAAACCACGTGACACAGTAACCACTGCCACCTCTCTCAGGCCTTATCAAGACCGTTCCTGACTAGGAAGACACCTGAGGCGTCAGAAGTGATCAATCAAGCGTCAGCACGCTACGCAACCGGCAGTGATAGCAACTGCCGGCGGAAGGGTCTCGTGTTCAATCTACTCGATATGAAGCAAGCATGTACCGAAGGGAAGCGGAGGAAGCGGAAGGCTGCCGAATGTAGATAGAGCATTTACTCACCGATCGTGCCCCCCGGCAAGGTTCCTTGTACGCACATATCTAAAGCTGGCTTATTATTGTCAGCGCATAGACTGTTAAGATAACAAGTGGAAAGATGGGGACAAGAGGTAAGCTTACTGTGTATTATTGTCTCAGCCATAACCGTTGTCGGGGTACCCCGCAGGGTCGATAGGGCTTTACACCTGCATGAGGGAGTGGTAGGTTTAAACTACACTTGAGCTACGCCGTTCAGCTGACCGTCCATTCGGATTTCTCGTTTCTGGTTCGGCACGAGTGAGATGTTGGTATGGGCTCGGAACTCGCCTCGAGCGTGGCTTCGCCATTCTCGGGCCGACTGCTCAGATGGGCTTGCTTTCGTCGTCGAATGGACTCTTGATGTCAAAAGTCCACCACATGATTCAAAGGTAACTGTCATTCTCACGCAATACCTAATTTCAAACCTGCCATGTTTCTCAGTTCCTGAGCAGCTAAGAGAGAATAGTAAGAAGGGACACTAAGAACAGAAGACGGGCATCGCACTTATGCGAGCAGCTAAAAAAAGAGACTAGGCAAAACTAGAAGAGACAGCCTTAGCAACGCTTTTGGAGACGTCGTTACGGTACTGCTGTAGTGTGACCGTGTTATTTGATCAGAGATTGTGCCGCTTAATTTTCAGGCGGAGAATGAGTTGAGAAGATTTGGTGTAAGCATCGGGGTTTTAGTCATGAGCATGATGAGTGGATAACACTGACCGTCGCCACTAGAATCTCTCTTTTATCATACCTCTTTGGCAGATCGACTAGTATAGTAATAAGCGCCTGGTAGTGCTGACTTGTTTCAAGCGGACTCACACTTGGTGCAGTAGTCAGTCCATACCCGAAATATGCTTGTCCGTTCCATTTGGTATGATTTTGCTAGGAGGAAAGGGAGGAACACCGGTACCTCGAAGCTCTTCTGCATTGTCAGCAACGGGCAGAATTGCATATAGAATGTGTCGTTTTGATTTACATAGTATTTGTACTTGTCCCCTAGAATCTGCTTCCTGTCCTCACCACCATCGGCGTACTGTTACTGTACAGCATTGGAACCAGGTACTGTAGAGCTGTGTATCTGTCTCGAAGTTGGTTTTGTCAGCCATAAAGTTGATCTTCGCTCGGATTTTCAATGGGAAACAAGCCAAGTCGTTCCGGTTTGCGTCGAAACTTATTATAACTGCTTTTCAGGCGTGTCATATTGGCAATCACAACCAATGCGCCCCTCGTTATCTCTCCTGTCTGGTGTAGTTTCTTTGCTGTCGACTTTGTTCCATCCATAAGTCCAAAAAACAATTCGGACTTCAAGTCGTATGCTGGGGATGAAATCGGCATTCTTATTGAATTCGAATAGGTCTAGTTTGTTCCACGTTCCCGCGTTGTATGTCGGTACCATAAGACGACCCATAAACTGAGCGCCGAAACGCCTTGTTCTTACTCTCATAGATTTTATCCAAAACGAATGGAATCTTTTCTTGCACAAGATTGCTGAGTTGCTTGCAATGAGCAATTCCTTGGGAACGCTCGACAACGAGCATTTTTGGCGGTACCCCACGTTTGTTGTCGTCAGAGACAACAAAAAAACACGGGTACTCTAGAAGTCTAGCGAGCTTGGAGATATGATTGTTCAAGAAGGATTTGACAAGTTGCTTAGCTTAGTTTCTCTTTGCTGCTGCTCGATGGAATGGACATGAATCCAATACGTAGGTCGTTGAGTATCTCCCGCATAACCTTCAAAGCAGGCATCAGGGTTTTCTGAAAAGTTCTTGTTGCCGAAAATGCCGAAGATGACCTGGAGCAAAGGACCGACCGGAATGCAGGTGACAAGATCAAAGTCTAAATGAAGACGTTCGTGCTCAGCATTCAAGCGAGGCTTGGACCGAGCCCTAATGGGGAAGGAATTGCTTTGCGTTCTTCTCCCGGTTGCGCATTGAGTACGGCTTACTATCATTGCTGTTGACAGAGAAGCGCGACTCGACGCGCTACAAACACATATAGCGCCTCAAAATGCCACCAGCTCCTTCGAGGACATGTGCCTCAGAGGTGTTCAGCAATCCACGCCCACAACTTGCCCACATCCCCCACATCCCCCACCTCCTTCCCGCTACCGCCGCCCACCACATTGCCCCCCAGCACATCAACACCCGTCCCACACTCGCTCATTTGCTCAAACGTAAACGGCCCGTCGCCCCCTTGGCCTAGCCACTCCTTCTCCTCATCCACCTCATCCTCACTACCGCTCAACGCCGCCCCTGCATCCCGCAGCGCTTTAGCACGACGACGCCTCACTTCGGTAATCGTTTTCTCCAGCAGATTCCGCACAAGCGACGGGGGCAGTGCAGTAAACAAATCCATCTTGTTGCACGCGACGAGGACAGGGATCGCCTTGCTGCTGGTCGCGTTCGTATATCGTTTTTGCAGACTTAGGAGCACGTCGTGAAGGTACTCTGCCGCCTCATTTAGACCAGCTTCTTCACCGAGCGCGGTGGCGTCGACAACGAAGATGATACCGCGGATCTTGCTCAGGTCGGCGAGCGTGGAAGTCGCGTGGTGGCGCAGTTTGCCGTGTCCCGGTGTGTCGAGTACGAGGAAGCGGCGCGCGCGTTCCAGGGCTGGGTCGCCGGCGGAGCGGTAGTGCGAAGATGCGGGCAAGTGTGGGCTGGGAAGGAGGGCCGATACGGTGCGGGGGGTGGTCGAGGTGTGGGTTTGCGTTGTGGCATTGCGCTCTGCCTGGACTTTGTGTCAGTGTCCGGGGCTCTATGCAGAGAAGATGGGCAGAGGTCTAGGAAGAACGAGGTCATACCAGTGTCGTAAAGGCCGTCTTGCCCGCGCCACTCGGCCCGACCAGTAAGAAGGTGGGCAGCGCTGTCGCCGCCGCTGCCTTCCTGTATAGGAAACTATGCAATATTATCGGCAGTGCGAGCGCCACAACGACTGTTAGCAGTATCGTCGCGAGGTTGGGCGAAAACGCTGCCGTGAGCCAGCTGTCCTGATCGTGCCACGCCATGACGGCGACAGGGGCACACGTCAAACGGCGCGATGATGTACACTCGAGACGTGTCAAAACAACTGCCCTTAACCCGGGACTGTTCTCCGGAGCGGAAGACGCGTCGTATCCAAGTGAGCGATGGCGATGGCGATGACGTTGACGTGACAGGCACAGGTTGGGATGGCGGGACGTGGGACCTCGTCAGCGTCTGGCGTCAAAAGTTTTGGCCGTGGTCTATAAGTGGGTCCGTGGGTCCGCGGGGAAGGCGGCACGGCGGCATCGGGCGCCGCTAGTCAGACGGGCAAAGAGCTTACAAGGACGTCGGCGTTCAAACTTCACAGGGCATGTTGCGCGCGCCATGGTAAACAACAAGGGCCGCCTGCATTCAACCAACTATCATAAGCTTTTTGCGCGACTATATAATCATACAATGGACAAGGGGCCGCCATCATTAGCCATTCCGTGCGTCGCCAATCTCCCGTCCCGCCCGTTCACCGCCGTGCCGCAAACACGTAGAGAACCAGGAACCCCTTCCCCATGACCCATTACTCATACAACCATGCTTTACCACTGCACTACTAAGCCCGCTGTGGCAGATGCCGAGCCGCAACCTCGAACCGAGCGGGGCAGCGACAGCATAAGAGAGAAGGGCATGACCGTCGACCTTTTTTTTTACCCACATGCGCCATGCACCATGCACTCGCACCCATGACCCGAACCAGTGTGTGCCCATACCCCAACATCGTTGGCACATCCCGTCGATGCGAAAAGAGGACCATCATACCACGTGTACTGGGAAGAGACAGAACGCCAAAGGAAAGACATCAATGAAATCGTCGTGAATGCAGCGCATACAGGTCATGCCAACATGAGCCGCTGGGTAGTGCAGGATTATATATGCTGTGTCATGACAAAGGAGAGAGAGAGAGTTCTGAAAGTGAAAGTAAACCAGCAGTTGGCGCGACACCACATGGTGATCGCTACGACCCAAGTCATGCATGCCCGGCTTGCGTTCCGCGAGAACGGTTGTTGAGAAGCGTATTCCATATGTAGCAATACGCTAAACGTTTCACCACGACCAACATGCTTAAGTCCTGTGATATAGCCTCTTATGCGTCGTGTAGTGCAACACTCCGCATCATCCTTGCCTTGTTGTGCTGCGCGCATTGTACGTCCGGGCGTCGTTCGTTCGCATGTGGTGGAAGTGCGGGGGGACTCGTCCGCGTTGGCAAAGAATCAAAGTAGGGTAACAATAACAAAGCCGCCACAGAACCGAAATATTGTGTTGTAAAACGCGTCGAGCGCAGTCGTCGTTGGGTAGAGAATTGTGTGCTCCCCGAGTTCGATCCTAGAGTGCAGAATGTTTCGCTCCGTGTCGAGCCGGCCAACCATGTGAACGTAGCAAACGACGATAGCCTCGTCAATCCATATCAATACCCTGCGTGAGTATGGACGTCGGGATAAAAGCCCCGACTGCTTTCCATGCCCTGGAACCTACCGCAGCCGCCAACCTGCCAGCCAGCGGTGGGATACTCCTCTTTGATGCTACGCTCAGGTAGTGGCAGCGTGCTTTCAAGCTTGGAAGGTAGAGATTCGTAAATGGAAGAGGGGTAGTACGAGTAGTCGTGGGGCGAGTCCATCATCTTCACGTCATCCCCGTCGACCATGTGCTGGTTGTCAACCATACCCTCAACAGGACCTCCGCTCAGGGAGCTTGCTGAGCTGACCGAATGGCTGCCGACTGGGCTAGGATCGAGCGAGTATGTATTGCCCCGATACATACTTCCGCCCATGCCAGCGGCGCCGCTGGCAGACATGCCGTTGCTATAGCTCGAATAGGATGCTCTGCCATTGGAACCTAACCCGTGATGACCAGCACCACCGAGACCGGAGCCTGGCGCACCTCTTGACGTACTAGCATTGTGCGGGCCTTCGTTTTGGTAGTGGCTGGGTGATCGGCCACGGACAACGACTGGATGTGACAACCGAGCTGCGATCTTGACCCAACAAGGCTCAGAGTCTCGGGTGTTCTGAACATTTGCCCACAGCTCAACAATGAGATGATAATACTGCTGCTGGGCTCTGCGTTTGCCGTTGTTTGCCGTTGCTGACTTGAACTGTATGCGCTCGAAGGAGTGCTGGTAATTGGAATTCGCGTGGCTCGTGGGAGAATACTGTTGCGACGCGTCATTGTCGCTCTGCAAAGGAAGCTGGGGCCCGGCCACCGTCGAGGACTGATGGAAGCTGTTCAGTCCGTATCCCCCGTGCTCGTGATTCTTTCCAGGCGGCGTTGGTGCAAGCAGCTCTTTCTTCATCGTAAGCTGTGGACCCTTGTCTCGCTTTGGAGTGTGCTGAACGAGTTCGATTGTCTTGCCTGTTGCGTTATCGACAGCAGCAGCGAGTGAAACAGCCATCGACTGGATCTGCTCTGGTTGTTTAGCGTTGCCTTGGTCGAGGTAGAGCCGTGCGTTGGGGGTCCAGGGCGAGAGCCCGAAAGAGACATTAACGGAAAAGTAATTCCTTCGATAGCAAGTCCATACGCGGTCGCTTGAGTAGAAGAAGCCCTTCTCAATCTTGGCCTCAATGTTGGGCGTTATGGTTGATCCTTCGCAGGTAACCGTACCCCACGTTTCCTGTGGGTTGAATGGCGGCGTCTCGGGCGATCCGGTGGGTGGACCATAAGTGCCGCCATGATAGCCGCTGGTGTAGGTGGTGGTCACAGGCATGGTGGTTGGAAGCACACTCCTAGGCGTGTCGGGCTGGGAGTTGTAGCGAGAAAGATCGGATCGAGGGGACAGGGCGTGCGAATATCTATGCATGCCAGGAGTGGCTGTTGTATAATTGTCTCTAGCGGAAGCACCCATGGATGGTGACACAGAATGGGCTAGTCCTGGTGATCTTGTCGGTGGTAACATTGCCGACGATGAGGCATCGTTTCTATCGTGTAGCTGTCAGCTGTCATGTATACTCATCCGGTTCTACAGGCACAAAAGCGCCACAATGGCTACGTACAATCGTCGACTCGAAGACATGCTGCCGTAACCACAGGCAGAGTTGAAGTAGCTGTTGGATACAGAGTAGTGACTAGGGAAGGTGCTGCCCACGGTCTGCGGGTAAGCTGAGTATGATCGGGAGTATGCCAGTGCCGATGATGCGTTGGAGCTGGGCGACGTGGATATGGAGCCGGACCCCGAGTCTGAGAGAGCCGCACCGGCTTGGTAGCTATAGACGCAAGTCAGTCCAACTCGCAAAACAGAACTATTCGGCCAGAATGATGCCAACGACAATGATGTGTAACCAAGGTAGGGTGCCACGGTATAAGTCGTTAACCAGGCCAGGGGCCGTACGGCATTGCCGCTAGGCTTGTCGTGTGATCAATGTGACAGACCGGCGTGTTGGGACAACCAAGTGCGCCATGCATCCGGAACGTGTGCGACGACAAGTATGATGAAGGACATTGACGACGTGTTTGTTTCGGTGTAGTGGAGCTCAGGGCTTGGGCTGCACCAGGCGAGAAAGGCGTCGAGGGACGCAGGCTGGGGGGCCACAGGGCTAGGCAGCACCACGGGGCCTGCCATGCCAGGCCGGAAGACAGGGGCCAATGAGAGAGCGTACTTACCCAGTGTCGGGACGATGTGTACCGTAACGGCCTGGAATGGAGCCCTGATGGATACCGGTTGCTGTTTGAGCTAGGACCGCGTCGCGTCTTAGCTGATCGGGTACGCCTGCAAAGTTATGATGTGCATGTGCACCAAGCTGATCGATGCATTCTTGCTCCGAAGAGAAAGGGTTTTCCGATGCCAATGGCAGCCCGGGTTGCTGAAGCACTGCTTATCCTGTACGTCAGCCAATCAACCTGAGCCAGATGGTGTGTTGTTGAACAGGACGTGTGACAATAACGGACAACGTGCACGAGGGAGCGATGGAGAGAAGAGAAGGGGCGCGCGTGGGACGCGGTCGCACAAGCGGCACTGCAATCGGGTGCAAAGCGCACCACAGGAACAGGAGGATAGCGGGCCCACAATGTGTAGCAGTAAATAGAGGGGAAAGCAGGCGCACTGGCTGTGTTGTGGTGCACTATATGAGTGGATGCGAGGAATGTTGGCTTTGTCGAAGAATGCGGAGAAAGGCGCCAGTTTATGGCTGGAGTGTGCAGCGCTTGAAGCGAACGACTTGGGGTTGGGGGGGTTTCTGTATTTGCAGGACATGGGGTGCAAATGCGTTCAGGGCTGACTTACCTTGGTGCATTATTGCAGCAGCAGTCGATGCACCGCCGCTCTGCTACTGTCTGTTGCAGGCCCTTACAGCGACAACGACCCTTGCGAGACCTGGTCTTACGCTGCGCTCTGACGCTCTGCGCAGCAATCCCGACGCTGTGGGTCGACTTCGATGGCGCCGGCAGTGGCGAGAGGGTTCTCTGCAGACAGAATCCCGCTGCCGCCGAACTGCTTCGCTCTCAAGAACGCGGACCAGCCAGGCGAGTCAGTATCTCGCGTGGCGGTTGCGATGGCAGGCTTCGGGGTGCCAGGCCAAGCGTGAATTGGTTGCTGGAACGGGGTGGATGGTGGTTGGGGGCGGTCGAGGGTCGTCTAATGCCGCTGTTGGTTCGCTTGAGCGCAATCTGGGGTGGTTTAGCCGGGACAAGGGCGGGATCCTCGATTAGCTGCCGCTGTGCTGGTGGCTGGGCTCCGTCAATGCTGATGCTCGGCCTGGGGAGGGGGAAGGGGATGCGGCTATTGCAAACAGGCACCGTAAGGCCTACTTTACCCAGCAATTTGGATTCGTGAGGCGCGCGCGCCTGCCTTCACCACACCGATGCTCCAGGGCTCACACCCTCGGCAGCTTAATGGGCCTGTCAAGGCGGTGATGGGAAGTGTGAATGGACTGACAGTTCTGGGGCGGAGGAATTGCGATGCAGTGTGTGTTGATGTCACCTACAGCGGCTGCGCGACACTTAAACGGCTCGTCTACGCAGTGCGAAGGGTCGCCTCCTGCGCTTTGCTTCGTCCCGCAGTCTCGTCTCCACAGATCTCGAATCTGGCGCACAGACAGGCACGGAAAGTGGTCCGAGTTGCTCGATGCCTGGAGGCTCTCTGGCTGCGACGTAGGCGGTGTGGGTGCCGCTCCGCTGCGATCTGTCAGTCTCGCAATATCGAGCTAGGGAGTATGTCGCAATCTCAGTGGAGCTTACAGGGTTTGTCTGCAGTCTGCCAAAAAAGAAGATGTGGCGTCGCCTGATGTTCGATCGTGGCGGCTTCGGCGAGGATGCTTACTTGTCGTCAGATATTGAGGCTCTATACACACACCGTGTTCGCGGATCCGGTCAGGATACAGGCTTTGCTGTCTGCGCCTAGGGGGAAGTCTGAATGATGGCTGGCATAGACAATGGCAATACTGTAAAAGATGTGGTAACAGTGTGAGCCTGGCGTGGTGTGCTTGCAGTTGGTGTGGTGAAGGGGCCGAAGCATATATGCACGGTGCTCTCTATTGAAATTTGACTTCTTGCTCTCAAGCTGTTGCACAGGCTTGCCAGGGTTCAGCACCCCGTGATGTGTGAGGCTGGTAGTGTACCAATCTCACGTCTCAAAACAATGACTTGGAGAAGACAGTTGGAAAGAGTGGGTCCAGGGAAGGGACTAATGACGGTGAAGGGTATGAGCTGGGAGCATGGCCGAATACGAATAGCCGTCGAATAGGAGTGAGCCTACAGAGGGTGGGCCGTACAAAGTACAGTTGACAGACAAGATGCGCTACAGCTCGATACAGGGTAGGGTCATGACGGACTTGTTGGCTCAAAGAAGAAGTGCCTACCAAGCAAGTATAGTCTCGAAGTATGATTAGCATGCTGGATCAAGATTCAGCCCCAGGACGAACGATCCGTATTGCTCAGACCATGACCGTTATCTAGCACCACGGTAGCATTGGCAAGCTGCAGCAGGGCGCTTTGCCCAAAGTGGATGTCATATTTCTCCGACATGCCAGGGAGGGACGATGTGCCCTGATGCCCAGGCTCACGGCTTTGTCGAATAGCTGGACCACGCCGGGCTCTGCATTCCTTGCACCGGGAGATGGCTCTGCTGCTTCGCCCGCTGCCTCTGTCGCACGACGATTGGCTCGGCCGGCAGAGGCATCACAGTCCCGTGCAGCGATGCAGGAACATTGGCCACGACACCACTCTCGAATGGGGGGGCCGACTCGACACGGCAGGATATGAACCGCACAGCTGGGTCGTCGATGTTTCATCTCGATCAGCCCGCCGCCCAGAATAACCCATGAAGCGAACAGATGATCAGAGTTTGCTGCTGCCACGACTAAGCTGGATTGGACTGCTAGTCACGGGCGGCGGCCAGTCAGCACCAGAGGGCAGACGGGCCAAGAGCAGGCGCAGCTAAGAGCGCCACGGGCCGGCAGCCGCTGGCAGACGACAGGTCGTGGTTGTGCCGCGGACGAGCAGTGAAGTGAGGACGAGAGAGGGGACTGGGGGGGAGAAGGGGGGGGGCTGTTGGTCAGAGCACTCTCGATGCCATGATCCGGGCTTTCCCTCTTTCCCACCAGACGGACGGCACACGAACGACCCAACGCGGCGGTTCGACTGCGCAATGCTCCGAAAGCAGGCAGAGCCAGTCATCGACAACATGCTGCAGCCGGTCGCCTTCGCTCAGCGACGATAGGGCGCGGCGAACGGCATGTCGGCAACATCGAGTCTGCAGGCCCGGAGGGGTCCGGTCAGCGGGCAGGCGAACGGTGAGGCCAAGGCCAAGGGTGAAGGTGAGGATGAAGGTGAGGGTGAGGTGCGGGTGAGGTGCGGGTGAGGGTGCGGATGGCTGGTGTGGGTGTTGAGGCCAGCGAGCGAGGCGACGGCTCCCTTGCTTGCGCTGTCGTCGCAGTCGAGACGAGACGAAAACATCTGCGGAGGGCCCGCGGCGGAAGGAGCGATGGGCGTCGCAGGGGACTGACTGGACTGGCAAGGGAAAGAGCGCCCGGGTGACGGTGACGTGCAGCTTCCCGCGGTTCCTTCCCTCCTCCTCTGCCTCCCTTCCCTCCCCGGCGCCCCCACTGTGCGTCTGGGCGGCGCCTTCCCGCTCGGGGCCCTAGCGCGCCTTGGCTGCATCCGCGGCGACCCCTCCCCGTGTGCCTCACCACCACCACGTCCAGTCCGCGCCTCAACACTCAACACTGAAGAATGCGAGCGCGCGTCCTGAACTCCCTTGCGGGCCTCAGCGACCGTCCACGCGCGCAGGGTATCGTGTCGGCCCCCCGGCCTCACCGCGCTCATGTGTCTCGCACGTTGCGGCCGCCCACGCCCGGGGCTGCGACGAGCGCTCGTTTCTGCGCAGGGAAGTTGCATGCCTTGCCTCCAGCAGAGCCTCGAGTAGCCCAAAAAGGCCGGCCGTCTAACTCTGCTGGCCAGCGACGCAGCGCAGGCCGGGTGCACCTCTGCTCGAGGATGCAGAGGTAGGGCTGTCGCTAGTTTCCGAGCGCCTCATCGCATAGTGTGCACCGTCCCTGGCGCTTCCGGCACTTGACATGCCCTTTCACTGCACCCGCGCACAGCAGCCGTTGGAGGGTAGATGGAGATGGTGGCTGAGCGGGTATTCAGGAGATCGCCGCTTGATGAAGCTGTGCTGCCCGTCCTCAGGTCACGAAGCACTCCCAGGCCCTGCAGGGCGTCTACTGTCGAGGCACACTGAGCTGCAGCCTCCCGCAACCCCCGTGACCGCCATTCTCGGCGTCAGAGCTGCATCCGCACTCAATAGATTCATGGCGACCTGCAGCCGCCTCAGAACTTTTGCCGGGAAGATCAGGAGTCGCTGCAGACCCTCCAATGTCTCAGCCGACTCGAAGCAGACTGGAGCTGCATCATCGACAGCCGGTCGCAGCAGCTGTCTGCCGATGATTGCGTACGAGCGGTTACACCAGCACTGCTTATTCTGCATCTCCTGATCGACCGATTCTGACGAAAAAATAGACGTGACGCAGTGCCCGTGGGAACCGAAACACCCACAGCGGTACGGTCCGTTAACATTGGAAGGCCAACCCTATACACTGTGAACGGAAATTCTTTGCCAATAATAACGGCCTTCTAGACGCCCTTGGATAGTACCCTGAATTGGTTTTGGCGGGACTGGTCACTGAGGTCCAGTTTCCTGGCCATCGGATCGATCGGGGCAAGCCAATATTTGACTAATAGACGGTTATGATGGATGACGGGCTGACGCCAATCTCGCTCAACCATGAACACATGCCTGAACACATGCCAGTTTGTGGTCTACCATCCAGTTCCAAGTTCTACTATCCCTCTTTGGATTATTGAAGCAAAACGGCTGCCAGCTCATCCACAGTCACCTCTTGTCTGCATCAACAAAAACCACCACTAACTGCAAGCTCGAGCGACAGCAGGGAATGCTGGCACGACTTCATCAAACTCTCGGGGCTTTTTCTGCCAAATGACTTGTACCGGGACACTTGGGGTTATAGTTGGCTTTAACTATAGGATGACAGCTAGCCAAGATGCACGAACGGCCCATATTCTGCGGTTGCAGGACTCGCACAACACTTCCAGTGCAACTGTTGAAGCAACACGACCTACGCGAACGGGTGCCCGAGCCGCTGAGAGACAGCCTGTGCCTTTCATGACTCAATCTCCAGAGCCCACAGTCAAGACATGACATTTTGTCGCCTGTCGCTGATCCAGTTGGGAGCAAGACAGACACGAATCGACAGCCATACCAGAACAGGCCCGTCTCCTGCCAGCGCCAAGGAGTATGACCTCTTAATCATCACAATGACAAGCCAGTATGAAACGCGCTCTCACTGTCGTTTGTATGACGTTGCCTTAACGTGGAGTTTAAGTCCAGCAACATTTGCATGGCTCGGTAGCGAGACGTTGGCGTCGTACGGCGCGTCCGATGGCATCCGCACAAACTACAACACCAAAGCGCTCGTTCACTTTTCGGCTTGTATGCAGATTTCGGTTAGCCTCATAATTCTCAGTTCAGATCCTTTGACAAGAGTCTTCTCGCCTACGGTTCGCTATCGTCACGCACGGATGAGCGCGCCCAATTCCCCGGGTCTGCCGTGAGTCCGCTCAAAGGCCGCTTCTCTGCCCCATGGATCCATCTTCAACCAGGCCGAATCTGTCTCGCATGCATGTGCAGTTATGCATCCAGCCTTTGAGCGACATTTTCGGCCAGTTTCCGAGATCAAAGCGTACAGCAAAGCCGCTGTATAACGACCAAGCCCCCAGAACACTCCAAGAACCATTGGCCTGTGCGGATGCCGTGGAATCAAACCATACGGCTGTGAAAGGGCACAACTTCCAACTTGCCGCATCCAGGCTTTACCGGTCGAGGCCGTTTGAGATGCGAACCGTCTAGCCACACATCTCTTCGTAGCTCCACGCCTAAGCCCAAGGCGTTCCTTTAGTGGGAACACAGCACGAGCATCGTCACAAGATCCGCCTTTCACACACGGAAGCGTCAAATTACTGTAGACCATAATCCGGGGACAGGCAATCAACAACGCCACAGTTTCGCGACATGGAGATGCCGTATTGATTCCACGACGCCAACCCCGCCTCGAACAAGTTCTTCGTATTTGACTGGGCAGCTTGTGCTCAGCGGCTACTTCTCATATACTTCTGATGCGGCTAATTTATGGCGAGGCCAGTGCGCATATTACCATGTTATCCGTTGATGTTTCTGGCGTCCACTCATCCTCTTCCGACAGCATTCGAGGGAATAGCCCCTTGACGCCGCAGATTATTTGTAACTTGTAAGTTGTGTCAGCTGGACACAACAGCTGGCCAGTAGTTACGCTCTGGAGGTGAGTCGTCGTAATCCCCTCCAGCTCGATGCTGGCTCAGCCATGGACAGTGCATCGCTGAGACAAACATTGAAGGCGCAGCGACTGGAAGTACTCTCCAGACGCATTCATCGCATGTTTTTTTGCGCTACTGAAAGAGGCCGAGCCAACAAACTGAGTCTTAATGTTGTCACGCTGGTCCGATAGGCAGGACTGGCCGATGCCTTCCTAGTTCTTACTTGTAATCGCCCAACCATCCATCAGCCATATTTTCTGGTGAATGAGCTCTACAATCAAAGCTGCATACCAAGTTTTTGAGGGTTACAAAATTCACTCTGTATTTGATATTGACGCCGCAGATTCCATATCACGCCAGCAGTCGCCCTCGGATGTGCGGCCACTGACATGTTAGCCACCATAACATCCGCAGGATCTCGTCATACTCGTTTTCGTGTCCGATCAAGTGACGGCTTCCACGACAATTGCCCAGGAACTAGGTTCGGGTGTCAAACAACACCACCAACATAGCAGAATTGGCCCAGTCTTCCCATTGGGAGATGTCCGTCACAAATGACGGTCACTCCATCATGACTGCAGAATCCTGTTTCCTGTGTCATGGAAGATTCTCGATCAGCGCACGCAGGTTCTCGAAAGGACGGAGAGGGGGCGGAGGGGCAGAGGGGCGCTGCTTTCATGAGACTAGTTGGTGTTGAGGCCGCCTCTCTCTCCTGTTGTGAGCTCTACTGGCGCTGCTCACAGCAGCATGCAGGGTCGGAATACTATACAAATATAGCCAGGATTCGGCAGCCCATCTGCATACGCTTGAGCAAGACACATTATACCGATGAATTATTGCAGCGAATATAGTGCCGACGTGACGGACACCATGGCTGCCGCAGTCGTGCCTTGGTCAGCAGAGGGGTGTCCAGAAGGAGCTTCAGTTTCGGGGTCTGGGTGTTGCCCCTGTAAAATTTCAGGCAAGCGAAGGGATCTTTAATGCTCGTTTCCTTATGCCTGGTGGTTACGGGACTGAGTACTGTGCCGTATGTCCATTGCGTTGATGCGAATGGTGAGGGCGCCGTGGTAGTGTTAGATGTCATCTCATAGCGACGGAGTGCCCCTCTCGCCTGTCTAGTATCGTTATAAAGCTCTCACTGTGTTATGTTAGACATACGCTATCGCCATGGGTTCACGCCGTTGTTTCCAGAGTAGAGACGCTTGCTCTTGCCTAATTGAGAAGCTCACGACACTTGGACTATATGCCGCCTTTGATGAAAAGGGTGAGCAGAGTGTCGCCCAATTTCTTTCGTTTCACTGACAATCTGCTCACCCGGCGGTTCCAGCCCGCAAGTACAAATGTAGCAGAGGAAGCGGAGCTCAAGAATATCTGGAAGCCGGTGAGCGGTGTCTTGGTTCTCTCTTTTTGCATTACCTGCACTGTCTTTCTGTCCATGTCGCAGTCTTATAGATACGCTCTGCTGATGCATCAACCAGAAAGCGTACGCATAACGTAGGAATTCCACTTAATCCCGCCACATTCCATCGATAACAGCGCTCGAACAGCACTACTGCAAACAACCGCGCATCGACCTCAATCACTCTATTCTGACTCCGCATACACTACACTATCCCATTGGCATCAGGGAATCGAAGGGTGTGAGGAATTTGGCAAGAATTTCCCGGGATGATCAAGACTTCTCTCTTCTCTCTCTCTTTTTTTTTTGAGAAAGTGGAAGTGTTCGTCAAAGGAATCCTACATACTCTCTTACAGCTGAACCCAGAATGTATCAAAAGTTTTGTCACATACATATTTTCATACTGTAGGTAGCGCGTACTTTGACATGAAATAGACAGGAAATTTTCAACGATGAACTTTCGGTAATGGGTACTGTGAGTCCTTTGAATCTCCTTCAATAATATATTATTCACACAGTAAACATTCTCAGGTAGCTCAAAGACCTGTTCCTCCCCCCTCCCCTATCGCCGCATCGGAGTTTCGCCAGGGTTACATCAGACAAGCCGGTGCGAAAAGAACTGAACAGCAACTCTAATCCGCCCTCTGAATCCCATCCGCCCAACTCGGTTCAATGCCACTACAGACATCGACATATGCGTCCCACCTCGTCATCTGTCTCCTCTCCGCATCAGCCCACTCGTCAGTACTCCAACCTCGCTCAACACCCTCGGTAGTCCAAAACATCGTCCACTGGTCGCCCGGTAAGTTCCACATCCCCTTCGATCTCTCCTGGTACCATTTGTTGACAGGATTACTCGTCCGACTCCTCCACACCACACCATCGGGGAAGCACGTCCGCGTCAACGCGGCCCAGACAATATCTGACACGCCACCCGACCCTTGCGATGATGTGAGGACGGCAAATTTGTCGAGGTAGGGAATCCAGTAGGGTGAGTCTGGGGATAGGCTGCTGGAGAATGCGGTTCCTTGTAATGAACTGGGTGTTTCCCATGTGCAGATTGCGCCGCCTTCGTAGTCCCCTGCTATAATAATGCCAGCAACACGTCCCCGAATACGGTCGAGATACTTCTTTGGGTGGAGCTTTCGGCGGAATGAGTCGTCGATGAGGTCAACGAGTTTCGGGAAATTGATCCGCGGGTCGTCCGCCAGCTCTATGCTGGGGTTCGATGCAGAAGGTGGCCGCCAAGGTCCATGGGTGCGAGGATCGGGGATCATGGTAAGCGGTATCCCCTTCTTGAAGAAGGTTGCTGGGTTAGGGACTGCAGTACCCAAGTAGCGAGAGGTAGGTGATGTTGGCAGTGAGGACGATGTCATGGGCTTATCGGTCAGCACATTGTGCAGTAGAGGATTCTTTGCTGGAGATGTTCGCGCATCGTCTGGAATAGCTTTCCTTGCCGCTTCCAGAGGTGTCAGAATCAAGCCTGACGATGAGGGAGGAAGCAGTTTAAGACCGCGCTGGAGCACATGCAGGTTCTTCAGATGGCGAATAGGAGCTGAGCCATGCAGTTGCGGCTGTTGACTTTCACCTGGTAGCGATACCACTTCCTCTTCAACAAAGCTCGAGAAGGGATTACCGTTGCCGAAAGATATCGAGCTATTGGTATTATGATGTTGCGGAGGCCTCGACGACAGCCGCTCTAGCTCTTTCTTGATATCGTGGTACTCGGCTTCAAGATTGACGAATACATGTGCGCCATCTCCCCGGTTCTCAGACGGTATACCTCCCAGCGGATCAAGGATTATGATGCGATCTAAGATGGGTCTTTCGATGGCGTTTGCCTTGTCGCTAGGCGAAGCGCCGGCGACGGGTGCATCACCACCGACGTACCCAGTCAGACCAGCAAACTCACGAATGAGGGCAAGCAATACGTCGTCTGCCTGCACCCTGACCTTCTTTAAGTTCGTATCGTAAGCAAAGGGCGTGATAACCGGGATAACGCCGTCGTCGATGGGAGGAAGGAGAAGGTAGCTGTGTTGCACCTCTACGCCTCCTCGCACCCGCACCGTACTGGGCATCTCGCTGGTGAGTGGCGAGTAGGCTAAAGCGTCTTCGACCAGCAACGCTCCTGGCTCGTTGTAGTTCTCTACTGCTGCCACTAAGCGCAAAGCCTGTTCTCTGACCAGACTTCCGTACTCGGACTTGACCTCTGGCGTAAATGTGCCGGTATCCTCGTCGCAGTCCAGCACGACTGCCGTGCTCAGGCCCAGCTGTGCCATCTGACTCAGTGTCAATGCGATGTCCGCCAGCGTGCGATTGTCCAATGTCTGCGGTTGGCGTAGCTTGACCAATGCCAGATGGATTGGCTCGCCCTTCTCTCCGGCTTGGTACTTCTCCTCCGGCAGTGGTTCCCTGGTGAAGATAGTCGGCTGGTACAGGTCGCCCAGATTCACACCTGTGCGCAAGGACCCGGAGTCGTTGTGGGCGTCTTCGCTCGCAAGCTCTTTGGCCTTGGCAGCAATGGCGACCTTGCCCTTCTTTGGAGCATCGAACTGCTTGAGGAAGTTGCGAGCATCGCGCTTGCCCGGTGATTCCTTCAGCAAGCGCGTCAATTGCTGGCGTTCAACGCGCTGGCGCTCTTTCGCGGAACTCGCATATTGGCGTCGGCTGTGAGTCAGTACCACTTTCCTCGTAGCCCTCTCCAAGCCCCTCGCGGGGGCCTTGCTCCAGATGAACATGCTTCATGCTACCGTCCAGCTGCTCGACACCCTACAACGTTTGGCTATTTGAGCACGGATATGCTGAAATATGACTCTAGAATAATGTGGGGGCAACGCTGCCGTTTCTCCACCGCCTACTCTCAGCTTCGATAACGGCGGTGCGGCGTTCAAACGTCATTTGCCTACCTAGGAAACCGATATCGGGATCGGCCCGGAATCGGCCCGGGCCCGTCTCCTGCCGAACCCGCGACGGACGACAGACCAACACCATGACGCCGACGACAACCTGACTTCTCGAAACTTGAGGTATAAGCATCGGGACTATTAAACAAACTCTGCTCTTGACACGGCTTCGTTGCATGCAACCAAACATAACCATAATCAATGGCTCCACAACTGGCGTGGGTCGGCCTCGGCAACATGGGCAGGGCAAATACAACCGATTACCATTTCCATCATGTTACTAACTATTGCAGGGCATGTACGTTGAATTGCTCTCTTGAACTGAAACTCCATGGGCTTTCTTTCAATTTGACAATCGCATATAAGACTGAACTATGCCCCATTCCGTCAACACCAACAACCCGTCCCAACCCTCGACTAACTCCCACCTTACAGGTGCAAGAACCTCGTCGAAAAAGGTGCCCTTGCTACCCCTCTGGTCCTCTACAACCGAACGAGGTCCCGCTCCGAAACCGTCGCCTCCGACCACGGATCTAGTAAAACAGAAATCGCAGACACCATCGGCGATGCCGTTAAGGCTTCCGACATCATTTTTATGTGTCTCGGCGACGATGCGGCCGTGAACGAAACGGTTGATAGCATGCTGCATGAAGATGTTCGGGGCAAGCTTATTGTGGATTGCTCGACTGTGCATCCGAATACGACGAACGCGCTGGAGAAAAAGGTTACCGGCAAGGGGGCTGGGTTTGTGGGTATGCCTGGTATGTAAAGTACTACCTTGCCCGTCCCCAAGAACGAGTCCCTGCCTATCCAACAGATGCCTGAGGTTGCTCACGATATTGACACAAAGCAGTTTTCGGCGCTCCAGCCATGGCCGAATCCGGCCAACTCATCTGCGTCCTGGCCGGCTCGAAAGAGTCCTGTGATGCAATCATCCCCTATACAACCGGCGTCATGGGCCGCGCAAACATATGTTACACCGACCAGCCCGCCGGCAATGCAACACTTATGAAAGTAATCGGAAACACATTCATCCTAAACATGGTCTCGCAGCTATCCGAAGGCCACGTGCTAGCCGAGAAATCCGGCCTGGGGGTCGATAACCTGCACGCCTTTATTAGCACAATGTTTCCGGGGCCGTACGCGGCGTACAGCCAGCGTATGATAGAAGGTGATTACTATAAGAGGGAGAAACCGCTTTTTGGTATAGATCTTGCGAGGAAGGATGCGCGGCATGCAATGAGTCTTGCTGAGAGTAGTGGAGCGGAGGAAAGTATGAAAATGCTAGCTATTGCACAGGGGCGGTTGGATAGGGTCAAGGACGAGATTGCAGAGAGGGGGGATATTCCAAGCGTGTATGGGGTCGTTAGGACAGAGAGCGGGTTGCCGTTTAGAAACCAAAGCGGGTAGCGGGGTTGCGAGAGTAGTCAGGCATAGAGAGGAGAAAAGTTGAGTTGTGCCACGATTACACCGGGTCTGTGAAGAGTGGTATACCTATGGTCCTTTTGCCTGCAAAACCCTTCAGGCGCATGTTTGAGCTGATGTTGACCGTGTTTTCACCTCAATCGTCTAAAGTTTAAATGACCGACTACCTCGTCATCGCCCTCGCCCTCCTCTCAATTGCCGACTTGACTGCGAACACTCCCTTCCTTACCGATCGCCCGGCTGTACAACTGAGGCTCTTTTCATGGCGAAGCCTCACTGTCAACAACCGTCTCAGATCCTTCGCGACGGGATGCCTCGCCTCATGCCTGGTCAACTGTCAGCAGCCATAGGGCGAATGGATGCGTGTGAACATGGTGCGGTAGCTCGAGTCAAAAGCAAACGTCAAGGTGCTCGCGAGTCGCAACACTCACCTCATATATTCCGGCTCCGAAGACGCAAAAATCAAAACCATGACCGCCATCCATCGTTTCAAAAGTAGGTCGTTCACGAAGAGCAGCGGCGACGTGTCAGAAAGGCGAAGGGGAATAGAGCCGAGTTGAGAAAAATGTTGTGGGTCCGCTACGGACAGCAGCGAGTTGAGCTCGGGGTCGAAGGCGGTGCCCCACTGGTGGACAAATGCGGGCAGGTCCGTGATGAAGTAGCTTTGCGCGATCATGTAACCTTTTCTTGGTTGTGTGACAAAGTTGAGCAGGGTCGGTTCCTTGTGCTGAAAGCGACCGGTGAAGCGGTTCATCCAATTTGGGGGGATGAATGGGTTAGTTGATCGAGGACTCGCCATAGCGCCGGCAGGGAGGGAAGCTAGAGCGATCGGAACAGCGGCAGCGGGTGTAGCGATGTGGTTAGTAACGATGGCGCCGGGAAAAATACTTATGGTGGGCAAACGAGTTGGATGTGATGATGCGTTACGATGTCTATGGATGGAAGATTGAGGTATATCTGCGAAGTGTGGTAGATAGACCCCAAACCAGCAGGTCGCCGCATCCTGAAGTTTGTGGTAGTTGCATCTTTGCAGCTTCGGGAGGCAGCGACTACAAGTGCAAGCTGGAACACTTGGAGACGCCAGCGAGCAACTCTTGCTTCCCTAGGTACCTACTCCTTCTCTTGACGGGTGCAACTTGCCGCCGCAGACGAGGGTGTTCTTGACATGACAGATTCCGGCTCATATCTTGCCAGTTTCGTGCTTGCTCGCTCCAGCTGGAGACGTCCGCTGCCGGCTAGGAGCATGCCTGTCCGAGTGCCAGTGCAGAAGGGGTGCAATAGAACAGTGCGGAGGTGAGCGGAGGTGTTCAAGGGCGAGGTTGCAGCCACACTGCGCCACAACGCATGATTGGCTCGTAACGATACCTGTGGAACGTCGCTGAGTCAGCACGGCCGCACCGCATGCAGACTCCAGAGTACCTACGCGGTAACATCGTCCGTCTCCCACCCGCCCCGGCCATGTCGAGTGCTGCTCGCCGCCATTGCTGCGTCGTCTCGCAGCTGTAGACCGCCGATTACGAAGAATGCGGCGGCCATGGACAGGAAGGCCCTCCTCTTCCCGTGGTAAGCACGCCGACCATGGATGCGACAACGTGAAGGCGTGACTGCCTGACTGCTCAGTGCTAACCCGTGCAACAGCGGCCTCGTCTTAGCATCTGCCTATCTCAGCACCGCACCACCTGTCGACTACTCCTTCGCCCTCGACAAGCCGCTGCACACCATCGCCGTCGTGCTGCTGCTGACTGGCCTCGCCGTAGTCGCAACCGAGGCCGGATCGTCGCGCAACACGCAGCCGCGGCCAACGGCGAGATACGTTGCCATCGCGCTGCGCCATGGCCAGAGCAGACCCGCCAGCGAGGAGATCTGGACAGAGGCCGGCCAGCCAGGCCGACGGCGCGCGTGGGGCGTCCGGGCCGTCGGCGCGCTGTTGGCGGTGCTACTCTTCGCCATCTGCGGCCGCGTCGCCATCTTCTACCGCGTCATCAAGGACGTCGAGTGCAGTGGACCGTCCACCCTGGCCTTCCTTCCGCTCGTTGCCGCCCTCTACCACAGCCTCCGCCACCCCAGCCTCCGCCAGTACCCCGCCTGGTCCGCCGACCCACGCCCGCGCACCCAGCCCCAGCTGGACCGCCTTTCCGCCTTCATCTTCGACGCCTCCACGCGCTACATCGCTCCTTCCCTCCTGCTGTCCATCAGCAGTTTCCTCGTCATCATCAAGTCGGGTACGCTCCGTTCGACGTACATCTGCCCCACCGCAAACTCCACCGCCACCATCGTTCCTTCCCTGCAAGGTCTCGCCTTCTTGCTAGACTGCCTTCTTGTCCAGCTCATCTATCGTCTGGTCGACGATGGCATCGCCCCGCCGGATGACTGGACTATCCACCTCCAGGACGGCACATCCAACCTCCTGCTCGTTGGCCTGACCTTGGTTGTACGTATCCTCCCTTTCCCCCACACCCAACACGCTAACTCCCACCAGGCTTCATCTTTAGTCCTTCTTGTCGCAGGCATCGTCATATATCCCGCCATGCCCGAGCACCGCGAGTGGATGCTCTCATTTTCTTCCGACTATCTGTTTGGTCTTTTGCGTTTATCGTTGATGATACCCTTTATGACGTTATGTTTCCTAAAATCGGTACGTTCGCCTCACGCCCTGCCTGTTACCACAACCTTACCAAGCTAGGCCCGGCTATACGGCGTTTTGAGCTCCGTCCTCATGGCTGCCTTTTCTTCTGCATACATTAGCCTTCTGCGAACACTAGGCACCGGCGTGTCTCATTCATTTCCACCAAAATCCACGGTTGGACTTGTCTTATGCCTAGCTTTGCTTACCATTGCGCTTATCCTCTATCTGGTTACAGATACCAACATTGAAACCCGGGTACGATCCAAAATTCCCGTCCGTCTGGGCAGGAACCAGTCGGTAACTTTCATCGTGCTTCTCGTCGCCTTCTCCGTTGGTGTGGTCGTGTATCGTCGCCAAGGTCCAGTTCTGGAGCATCCCATCACCAGTTTGATCCAAGTCGCGACTGTGCAACATGAGCAATGGAAATCGCAAGCTCATCGAAGCGAGTCCCTCGCCGAAGCTGTTGTACACTATCAGCAACGCTATAACCGCGACCCTCCACCAAACTTTGACAAGTGGTACCATTTTGCCGTCGGCCGAAATTCCATCGTGATAGATGACTACGACAACATCGAGGAGGACCTTGCGCCTTTCTCGTCCTTCAACGCTGATGATCTGCGACTGCGTACAGCAACTGTACTGGCTACCAAAGAAGGTGTGGCCGGCATTCGTATACGAGACGGGAATGCTGAGGTGTTCAGCAACCCGCTCGACACACATCGATGGTCAATGGATGGCGCGGTAATGATGATTCAACATTTCGCCGAGTTTCTTCCGGATATGGATCTGGCTCTCAACTTGCATGACGAGAGTCGGGTAGCAGTACCGTACGAGCGCCTACAAGACGCCCTGGACAATCCACAGCCCTACCCCATACCTGAACCGTCCCGCCCATCGAAGGACTTCAGCAAGGATCGTGCAACAGCGTGGCTAGATATCGGTCGCGTCAGGACAGACCCGCATTTTTTCGAAGAAGGTCGCATCAAACCTTCGTACGAGAATTTCGGATCAATTGCCTGTTCTCCAAAGTCTCGCGCTCGAAAAGAACGCCATTGGATCACTAAGACTTTCTGTCACACCTGCACTCAGCATCACTCTATGGGCGCCTTCGTGGCCAATTGGAGCCTGTCGGCCGATCCCTGCCATCAGCCCGACCTTGCAAACCTCCACGGCATGCATCTGAGCCCTGCCTCTTTGTGGGGCACCCACGATATTGTGCCCATCTTCAGCCAGAGCCGTGCTCCCGGCTATGTCGATATCCGATATCCATCACCATGGAACTACATGGATAAGGCCAGATATGAGTTTGATGAAAAATTCCCGGATCCTCACTTCCAAGACAAAGAAAATATGCTCTTTTGGCGCGGCTCCACAACTGAAGGTGTAACCACACAGGGAACATGGAAAGGAATGCTTCGTCAACGACTTGTGCACCTCCTCAACAACGAGACGTCCCGCCAACCAATACTACTACCCAAAGGCGACCGCAGCACGCATCTAGAGTACGTACTTCAGCGTACGGCCGCCATCAAGAAGTACCTCGAAACCAAAATCGATGTTCGGCTTGTGGGCCCAATCGCCCGTTGCGCAGGCCGAGATTGTATTGACCAAACGAATGAGTTCGGTTTCGGCGACCCCGTCGACTTTCGACAGCACTGGCGCTACCGATACCTCTTCGACGCCGACGGCGCCGGGTTTTCAGGCCGCTTTATCCCCTTTTTACAATCCAACTCTGTAGTATTCAAAACCGCACTGTTCCGTGAATGGTACGAAGGACGTCTCACAGCTTGGAAACATTTTGTACCCGTCGATCTTCGCTTGCACGACATCCTCTCTACCCTAGCGTATTTCGGTGGGTATGGGATTGAGCAGAGAAGTAGGAGAATGATGGAGGGTAGGATTAAGGAGGCGGAGAGCATCGCGAGGGACGGAAAGGTTTGGACGGAGAAGGTGTTGCGCAAGGAGGATATGGAAGTTTATATGTTTAGGTTGCTGTTGGAGTGGGGACGGTTGACGGATGATGCGAGGACAGAGGTTGGGTACAGGGGGGAGAGGAAGGGGAGTGCGGTTCGTGAAAGAGGATTGTGAAAGAGGTAGAGGAACTCTAGTTGAATCTACATCGTTAAGAGCAGGGCGTTTCGGGGAGGGGTGCATTGCATGGCGTTTTGGAACGTTTTGAAAATTCTACAATTGTCTCCTGTTTCTTGTTTCACATGTGTGTCCAAGTTCTATGGTTTATAACCGCCAATTATAGTCGTCAACACTGTGTACTGTTGATGAGAAAATTTGTTTATTCGAAATTACCCCGATCCTCAAACCATGGCACTCACCAGTATTACTAACATCTGCATCCGCCTTCCTATCCCTTTTCCTCTGCTACATCACGGAGGAGAAGAGAGGAAAGGGGCATGCGTTTTGTTGTTGCTCTTAGTAGGAAACCGAAATCAGAGTAAACAGCGGATAATGCCAAGTTATCGTTACTGTGAACAATCACAGGTAAGCGGTTGGGCGCGTCTGCCTATATTATAGTCCGACGACGGCGTGTTGCCTAATGTTGTAGTGCATCTATGACGAGTGTTGAACCTACAAGAAACCACCACCTATGCATCTCTTACCACGGGCAGCCTCCTGATGGTCTTTCTACCTAGGAAACAAGATACGAAGCTTTCCGGATGGAATCTAGAGATGCTTACGAGACCAGACACATCATTGAGTACCATGACGGGGCCAGCCGCCTCCCGTTCAATCGTCCAGAGGACGTGTAGGGTACAGAGAAAGGGAAGGAAGGAGGGTGGGTTTGTAAAACCAGAAGATAGACCCGGGCGGCGTCGTCCATCCCAGTGATCTCATCGGCCGTTTCACCAGCATTCCTCATCTTCATCTAATCATAACCGCATTACATCACAAACGCGACAGCCATAAACACAAGGGTTGGAGTCATGTTTTTTGAATTAGTAAACTTCTACCAGCTTAGTCCCAGAACGCCTCATTCACTTCCCTTCCCTGCCCACGGGTATGATGCTGGCCCCACCCCGACCCACGTTCCCTCTGCAGTCCATCCCCTGCAAACATGTAAAGCAAGGAGATTCGTAGAATAATTTACAGTACAATAGTCATGAGTGGCCGTTCCCGCTGCGCCAGAAAAGATAGCAAACCCTACTGAAGAAACAAAACAGGAACGAAAAATGTGAGAATGGGCATGCTGGGAATGAGGAGATATGTGCCTTGTTAAGGAAGCAAAGGATATGAACTTTGTCGGGCGTCGGCCGTGAGTGAGGGTTTGAGTGCAGTGCGGCAGTTGGAATGTTCGGAGCGAAGGCGGTGGAAACTGCTGCGAGACGTGCTGGTCTATCCCAACATATCCGCTCGCTACGAGGAGGAAGAGGTATGAACTTGGTCAAGAGCCAGAGAGGAGTCATACGCAGCGTCGCAAAAGGGATGAGGACTGCCCTGTCTACGATTCATTGCTTTGGGGGAGGGTTCGTCGCACGAGGCTCTGAGAGAGGGGAACGAGATGCGACGTCGCCGTCATTGGATCCTTGAACGATGGAGCTGCGGCTTCGTCGAAGCGTGTTTTCCCGAAGATGAATATTCCGCGCAGGGTCGTATGATGGGGTCCGGTTCCTTCTCGTAGGCGTTGGTGGTTGTTGAACAGATTCGGCAGAGGGTATGTGCCCAGCGGCAGCATCGTCACCTAGACGCAGACTGGACAGCCGCCGCGAAACCGAAGGTATGGCCGAGACTGATCGCTGCCTCGCCGTATTCGCTCTCTCGCCTCCTTCAAGATGGCTGGATGAAGGGTCAAGATTCGCATGCGACACCGCCTGACTCGGTCCACTAACATCCTCGTTCGTGCCCGACAGCGTCCCCTGCCCCTGCGCCGCACTAAGCACAAACAGTCAGCAGGCGGCCCACTCCAAACACGCAGATGAACTAATGGTACCGCGGCGGAGTGCCTTGGCCATTGGGCACGCCAGCATTGTGCGGTTGGAACTCCATCTCGCGCTTCATCATCTCCAGCGTCGAGGGGAAGTACGGCTCGACACCGTACGTCTTGAGATAGCTGGCCGTCTTCTCGATGCGCTTGATCTCGCGCTTGACATCCCAGCCCTCGCCCTCGCCGAAGCGGCGCTGGACCACGTCAACCATAGTCTCGTCCAGGCGGTTGTAGAAGTCGCGACGGGCTGCGATGTCGCCAGCGTCAGCGCTGTCGATGCCGCCGTGGGAGTTGAGGTTACCGCCCAGCTTCAGGATGAGGTCGAAGGCGTAGCGCGGGCCCGAGGGGAGGAGCGTTAGGCGCTGGATGTCGGGCAAGAACTTGAGCATGGCCGAGGCGAAGTGCGACGACGAGATGGAGTCGTTGAGGTCGTCCTGCAGCCGGTGCAGATCGAAGTTGACAATGGTGATTTTGCGGTCGAGCTGGGCGTTGAGCGTGGGCGCGGCATCGGCCGTCGTGGTATCCATGATCTTGGCAATAGAGGCGGGGACGTCTGGCTCAGGTCAGTACAGGACAGGACAGGACAGGACGGTGTGGTGTGGTGTCGTCACTACTCACCAGGGCGCAGTCCGCGCTTGTCGATCCAGTTGTGGACTTCGGCGCGCTGCTGCTCGAGCTGGTCGACCCAGGCCTGCATGTCGGCGAGCTGCTGCTCGAGCTGCTCAATCTTGTCCGTGTACGGCTGCACAGCCTGGTTGAAGGCGGCGGTGATCAGGTCCGGCATGCCCAGGCCGATGGTGTTGCTGCTGCTGCCGCCCGTCGGCGGTATCGCTTGGGTGCGCATCGGCATGGCGTTGTGGCCGGCCGTCGGGCCACTCTGCGCGTACGTCGAGGGCTCCTGAGGCTGCTGCTGGCGGTTGTACATGTCCGCGTCGTCCGTAGGCGACAATGGCTGGCTCTGGTGCGATTCCTTGCGGCTCGAGTCTGGCCGCTTCTCCGCGTAGTCGTCGAAGGATTGCGCGCGGGGGTTGGACTCGTGCTGGTCCACGTACGAATTACGCCGAGACGATCTCTTGAAGAACATTATGCAAAAAGAAGAGGCAGTCGCAGAGACTGACGACCGACGTGGTTATAAGCCTAGGCTGCGACAAGCGAAATTGCGCCTCTCGTGAAGAAATAGAGAATGGTTGGGTACTGTTATCTGCGCGCGCCGAGATTCGTACAAAAAGTGCGAGGTTGAGGCGGGTGGTTGGGGGGGGGGGACGGGGGGGTTGGCACGTGAGTGGCCCGTGTCCGCGACGACGATAATAATACAGCGATAATCGATAGCCCAGTGCAACGTCGCACGACTTGCAGGGCGGCGGTAAACGAAATGGCGACGTGCTCTTTGTACCCGTGCAAAAGAGGTGGCTACGGCAAGGGCATTGTGTACTGGATCCGTACGTGAACCGGCATCCGGAGGAGGAGGCTGCCGCTAGACGGGTTGAGAATAGCGTACATCCAATAGCAGAAGGCCCGCTCGAGACCCCGCTAGTTTTGAGGAGCCGCCCACCCGCCCGTCACTCCGCCTGCGAATGGCAGCCACCGGACTTTCGGTGCTTCCAAAGCGTCCCAACCACCTGCCTCCACGCTCCGACCGCGCGTCCATGAACTACCGGTTCCCCTCGTCATTATTATTGTGTATACAAGCTATCCAAACATTACAGCGACTTCCCCTCCCTCCTCTCGCCGCCAAATCGCACCCCCCTAATCGTCCACGCACTATAAATTTCCAGACCACAAACAAACACCCCCAGCAAACTCGCAATGAAAAAGTGGCTAATCGTCGTTCCTATCTCCAACCAACTCCCCTCATCCTTGACCATCCAAAAGAAACTCATCGTCATGACGTCGCTAACTGCCATGACAACCATGAACAGCGCTGACGGCGCAACACCTAGTCTCCGATTCAAAAGACCAAAATTTGCGGATAGGGCCGCGAATGGTACCATGAGTTTGAGCATCAGTAGCGCGCCCTGGGAGAAAGGGTCGAAGACCGGAATCAGGCGGTAGACGGCGTCGAGGGAGAAGGAGGATACCGAGGCGATGTTTGACGCGCTGAAGAAGGCGGATTGAATGAAGAAGATGAAGAACAGAGCTATGCGAGCGTCGGCGAGCGTCAAGGGTCTGTACTCGCTTTCGTGCATCGAGCCGAGCCGGTCGGATGCCGCGTCCAGCCTTGGTTTGGCTGGGTCGGACGTGATCATCTTGGTCGATGGATTGGTTGTGCTGTATAGATAGACTTGGTGCTCGAGCCGCATCCAGCTAAACAGACACATGCAGAAGGCCAAGTAGAAGAGGCCTTCATACGAGAGCGAAAGGATGATGAATGTAGGTGCGAACTGGAGGAACATGACTACAAGACGGTGGACGTAGTGGCTATTGGGGTACAGACCATGTAGTTGGGGTACGAAGAGTGAGGCAAACAGTGTCGCTCGTGCTACCGTCAGGACGCCGAGCGGTATGCCCTCGCTCGCTCGAAGGTAACCGATACTACTCTTGGTAACGATCATGGACAATAGTACGAGACCGAGCTGAACGCCGAGAATGCTGCGAGACTTGTCGTTGACCTCATGTTCGGCCAACTCAGTTTCCGACTTCGAGCCTGCAACTATGCTTTTTTCGAAGAGTAGGTAGAGCGCGCCAACGGCAAACATCAAGCCTCCTCCGAGCAGACTGTGGTTGTTAATCGTTGATCAAATAAGAACGAAGCTATACTTACATGAGACGGGCGTCCTCTGTTTTGTTGGCAGGGAGCAACGTAAAGGCGCTCATAGCGATGCAAGATACTACCCATGTAGCGATGGTCCCAACATTCTTCTTGATGAAGTCCTGGCCATAGACGATTGGCCAGCAGGTTGCTATGAGGTAACACACAGTATAGATTTCTCGGACGAAGTAGCTTTGGACCTGCCCAGTCATTAGTAGAACATAAAGAATATGTAATCTGATGCTTACAAGAGCTTGAAGCAAACCAAAGAAAGCCAGCGTCGCAACCACAACCTTCGCAACGTCGGCGCCGGAAGAGACCTGACGGAACAGGATCTTGCCTCCCTTTATGAGTGACAGCCTCTGGGCGTAGACTTCCTCCCAGAACAGAACTGGAAAGAAGGCGTACGCATAGTAGACAATTGGCGACTCTTGCTTCACCAGAACACCATACAAGACAGCGAGCGCGGATGAGAACACGGCCATGCTCGCCGTCGTTCTCTGCGCTGACACTTCTTCCATGAGCACATGCAGATCAATGACAGTTGTAACGGCAAACACGATCCAACCAACATAGCCAGCGGTGATCAGTGCGCGTAGGAACAGCCAGTCATAGGTCTGCAGATAGCGTAATCCATCGAGCCCAAGATCAATGAGCTCATAGGTCTGGCGGATGGCTTCATCTGCACTGCCCTTGTCAATGCTTGCCTGGATGTCCGCCACGCGATGCTCAACGGAATGCGCCTCATCACCCAAACCGACGAACGGCTTGTACCGCAATTCAGTCGATTTCTTAAGTTCCTCCTTGACGTGGTACATTTCCAGTATCTCCTTGGCGTTGGCGAGAAGAGCTTCGGCCTTTGACTGTGGATCCGTGTCGAGGTAGGAGAGTGGCAGAACTCCGACGGAATTCGTAGGGAAATCCAGTCCGACCAGATACGCCATAAGAGCCGCCACATCGGCCTGGTCAACGTCATGTCGCTCTATATCGTCCAGGTTCCAGTCAGAGGAGTACTCGGTGTGGCCGCGAGCGATAGCCGATGTGTTCTTTGCCGGTGCCGTGACGCCTGCGCCCCATGCGATCAAGGGCGTGCGCGTGTTGTCCGGATGGCCGTCCCCGTGACTGCCCCAGTCGCTCATGCCATGGTCTGCCGTGAAGACGAAGGCCGTCTTGTCATCGTCGTAGAAGTCCTGGACAAGTTTCGTCATCTCCTGGACGCCACGATCCACGATCTGGAGGTTGTGGAGGTACTGCCATGAGTACGGTCGATGCATGTGGCCCGTAGTATCCAGGCCCAGCAGATGCAAGAAGAAGACGTTCTTGTCTTGACGCAGCTCAGCATCGAGTGTTGCATTCGTCTTGGCGTCGGCAAACAGCTCCTTGACGCGCGCAAAAACCCACTCATCCAGTACCCAAGCATCTTTGGAGTAGTCTTCTTCCTCGGCCGAGTAGCAGTAGGCGTCGACCCGTCCAGGGACAGCGCCCGCTTCGAACATGGGCAGGATGTCAGGACTACCCCAGCTCCATGTATGTCTGCTTCGGTTGAAGACACTATCAAAGTTGACAGGATTGAGTTTCCATCCGGTCATAACGGCCGACACGTCCTCGTAGAGACCGGCGATGAGCGCAACATGGCCGGGGCGCGATTCGGTGGGGACACGTGTGTGGGAGACGCCAAAGGTACCGCTTTCCACGACGCGGGAGCGCAGGAATGGAGCCAGAGGCCGCGGGGTGCTCGCGTCGTCTTTAAGAGGCGTCGGCGGATTCGGGTCGGGATTCGGAAACGACTGGAATGCCTTGTCGGCGCGGAGACCGTCGCCTAGGCTACACGTCAGGCAATGGAAACGCGGGCGAATACACACACTGACCCACGAAGAGAACAAGGCGTTTAGCGGGAGCTTCCTGCGTCTCCACGCGGTGCTCGCGCATGCCATGCACGATTGGACTGGTGAAATAAACCGAGAAGCACGCGTTCATGTATACCAAGTGGAATACGATCGCGATGACCAGGAACCGGTAACGACCGAAGTGCGCCATGGCGAAAGAGAAGGAGAGTCGAGGAAACGAATGCGCCTCCAGGACACGTTGGGCTGCTGAGACGCGAAAGAGTACCGCACCCGGTACCCAGATGGTCGCTGGTCGGCAATGCAAGCATCCCTGCCAAGACCGACATCATCGTCGAACGCACGTGCCAGAACATGGCATTCAGTCACTCACTCGATCCAAGATAGTCTTGGTGCACTGTCGCACTGTCGCACTATCTAGAGATTGTGGTGATCCCTTCAATTGTTTGGCCATTGGTCTTTACTGTATCGCCCAATTAAGGAAATACCGAGCCCGATGTGTGCCACTCCCACACAATTTGATCGAGCCACCATCCATGGAAATGTTGGTAACAATTACAAGCATACACCAAACGGTTCCACTGTTGCACAGGACTGCATTCTACTCTTCCACGTTGAAGTTCGCTCCTTCCCTGAGGCCCTCGACAACCAACTCGTGGCCCTCTGCACGTCGGTAGATGTCCTTGATGTCGTCTGCATACATGTCAGTAACACTCCCATGACGGTGACCTCATGAAGGTGACCTACCGGTTGTCGTCTCAAAGTGACTGGTAGCATCATAGCTCTTCGACATGAAGATGTTGTCATTGGTGCCGCTTTCGAGCGGCTCGTAGAGCGGGATAGGCTGGCCCATGAACTTCTCCTCAATCCGGCCGAGACGGTCAAGACCGGGTTGAAGTTCAAGGTGGTGGTTGCTGTCGCCCTCGGCAATGGTAGACACAATGGCAATATAGTAGCCCTTGGGACAGACGTTGTGTGCCGACGAAACAACGGCAACGTAGATGTCTGGACGAAGAACTTAGTACCTGTCGAATCAATAGTGCATCCATGACATACCGTGCTTGCGTCCAACCTGGGACTGGGGGATAATCAGCTGCAGCGAGTCGGCATTGTCTGTGTTGGGAACGGGGTGGTTGAGGATGCAAATGGCCTTTAGGAGGTGTCCGGTGACACGCGCCTTGTCGGGGAAATAGGACGGGTCGGCGAGGATTTTCTTCGCCTTGGTCTCAAACTTCATGCCTGGGCCAGCATCGTCCTTCTCCTTCATGGTGGCCTTGATGCCAACCACCCTGCCGCCCTCGTAGAGAAACTCGTCGACGTCGGTGTTGAGCATGTAGGTACCGCCGTAGATGGCCGAGAGACGAGCGAAACCCTGGGGAAGCTCGCCGAGGCCGTACAGCGGGTAGATGTAAGGAGACTTGCCGTATCGCGCCATGGAGTTGACATAGAGCCTGATGCGCTGGATAGCCTCGTTTGCCTGGCCCTTCTGGGTGATGTAGTCGTCCGTCGGGTACAGCGCCATGGAGTGGCCGATGAAGTCGCGTGTGGTGGCCTCGAGACCGAACTTGTCGTAAACGTCCTTCATGGTGCAATTCTTCACATCGAGACCTGGCACAGGTAGTCAGCAGTCAGTAATCGGCATGTCGCCTTGCATCTCTTCTCTTGGTGCGCGTAGTGTACCTACCCTTGTGCGATGCTGCATCGTCCTCCTTGTACGCGCCGACCCACTCCAAGAAGTTCCTCGCCCTGCGCTTCTCGAACAGGCCCATGAGAGGGGAGCGCAGCGCCTCGCCAGCATCTGAAGGCACCTTCGCAACCGTCGCCTTGGCACCGCTGCCCTGCTGTACGTAGCTGCCGGCGATCTGCTTGAACTCGAGGTACTTGGTTACGTCGGTCGACACGAGGATGTTGGTGAGTTCGCCGTTAGCCATGAGGAGCTTCGGGACAAGATCGATGTTCCAATCGTTCACGCGGCCATACTTCTTCCACGGCTCGCCGGCCGCCTGGCCATATTTCTTGAAGAGCTGTGATTGTGCGTCAGTGTCCGCTTCCAGGTTGGCTGCGTGAGGCATTGCCATTGCCATTGCCGTTGCCGTTGCCGTTGCTTACCGCCTCAATGTTTAGTGATGCCGCCTCACTGTTCGTCGTGTCAGCTCGTGCTCCATCCATACCATGGCTATCGGTCACCGGCACACGTACCCGCCATAGTGATCGTTGCGGTCGATGTGCAGCACCTTCTTTCCCTTGACACTGAGAACACTGCAAAGCGTCAGTAGGCAGCCGGAACACGCCTCCTTCGCGTTCGTGAGTTACCCAGAGAGCACGCATTCTGTGAGGCCTGGGCATGGTTAGTGGTCGCGGGCGGATGCGTCAATAGGTGGGGTAGCAGCCCACCTGTTCCCAGGACTACGACGTCGTACTCGGGCGCGATCTCGTCCATGTTTGCGGAATGTAGGTGGTGAAGTCTGGGGGCTCGTTGGGACTGTGGTACGAGTTGTCCGCTAAGAAGCGCGTGGACAGGTAGTCACGGTAGCCACGGTAGTCACCAGTGGTAGCTTGAGGGCTGCGGCGGTGAGCCATGACGAGTGGGGCAGAGGAAGCGCCTCGCCCCAATGGTCGACTCAAGCTTCTTTATGCATGTGCATGTACCAGTACCAAATACTTTCACAACTAGCCGCATACTTATTATTGGACTGCATCTGTTCTGCTACCCACCCATGGCCGTACTAGATACTGTACATTCACATTGCACAAAGACCGATCTGACAAGAGCCGCCTACGAGCGTCATCAGGTAGACACTCACACCTGCTTCTCTTTCTCCTTTTGCTGCGCATGGGCTTCTGCGCCAGGCTTGTCTTGCAAGGGCTCCCCAATCACCGGCCCTGGTTGATCGTCGTCGTAGAGTGCCTCCTCTGTCTCCTCTGGGTCCTGCAGCGTGTCAGCAGTCGTCCAGCTCGAGGCCGCGAGAACGTACATAGGGCGACGGCGGCACGTATTGAGGGCCATCGGTCCTAGAGAGGTCTATGGCCGGATCACGCTGGGCCAGCGCAAAAGCCTCCTGGTAGGCCTGGTGTCGCTCGGCCAATGTGTCCAGAATGGCCTTCATTGTCTCCTGCACTGTCTTGTCGCGTTGCTCGTTCTCGTAGTCGCCGTAGCCAGCGCGGAGCCGTTTGCGCTCAGTCTTGTCCGTCGCCAGCCGGTTTCGCTCCTTCACACACACCCACCACAGCTGGTGCAGCGAGGTCCAGTCCCGGCCGCGCAGCTCGCCCACAGTCCACGACCTCCCTGTTGCGCTATCAGCCCATTGATCACGTGTGAGCCAGCCAACGCTGCGTACCGTGTTGCGACTCCTCCACGGGCGTCTGTAGCCGCCGCTGGTCCTTGAAGAAGCCCCAGAGACCGTGATCGGGTGTGCCCGTCACCTGCAGCTGCGTCTTTACTGGGTTTGGGAGTGGCCGACCCCTAATCGAGAGCGTCTGCCTGGGACGCAGACCGGTGGCCTTGATGGCCGAGACGCCTCTCTGCTTGTTCCTGTCGCTCTTGCACCGGGCGGGCGAGGTGGAGAAGAAGCAGGCTCTCGGGGAACCGTGGCGCGTGCATTGGACCGACGGTATCGACATTGGTATCCACGCCGGCCGTAATACTCGTGAGCGCGGCATCGCTATCGCTATCTTAGCCATGCTCGCCGTGTGCAGGTGGCAGTTGCACACACGCAAGGCGTCGGCGCGGAAAGTGCGACTGCGACCGGGTGCAGGCTCCGCCCCACTAGGTACCTACCCGGTTAGGTAGCGCGCCTGCCATCGATGCGGCGGCGGCAGGCACAGTCAGCCGTGGGTTCAGCCCTCCTGCCTGCTCCTCTCGTATAAAGAGAAGACACCCCGCGCTCCTCCTTCCTCTCTTCATCAACCTCCGCCCTCACCTCCCCGTGTTGGGCGCCCCTGGATAACCTCAATTTCACCTGACGAGTTCTTCTATTTCACCAGCGGGTATCAGGACCCGCACGCTACCATCCCGACATGGAGTATACCACCGCCAGTATGCGATACGCCCCAAGCCAGCTCTTCCGAATTTTCTGGCAACCCGCTCAGCTCCGAGCTGTTGCCAAGCCACCCTGGAAGCCAGCCCATTGATTGGGATTTCGCGCCGTCATACTCCAGCACCGACAGCAGCGATGCCCTTCTCGACACCACTTCCCTCCTTCCCTCTACTTCGTCTTCTTCCTCGGCCGCCTTGACGGGCGGCCTACTTGCACTAGACCAGTCTTTCCACAACCCTTCGGATTGGACTGCCTTTCCTATCTCTGACTCACCGTATCTTGGCCATGGCACCTCATTTCTTTCTGGTGGCCCCATGTCCTTCATCACTGCCGAAGCCAATATGAATAATCTTGCCATGCCGTCTGGCATGGGAACTATGCATAATACGAACAGGTCCACGCCCATGAGGAAGGGTAAGAAATCCAGCTCACTGGCCGTAGATTGGCTGTCTAACCTACACAGACCATTCTCAGTCCGGTTCTTCCTCTTCGAGCCACAAGGACTGCATCTCGTCATCTCCTGATCAATCGTCTTCGTCCAGATTGCCAACCACCAAAAACAGTCCTCTTGGCCCCGATACCTCGTCTAAAGTTGAAAAGCGAAAAGCCAACACGCTTGCTGCCCGCCGCTACCGTCAAAAGCGTGTCGATCAAATGAGCGGCCTCGAGGCGGAACTAAAGGAAGTCAAAGCCGAGCGAGATGACCTCAAGGTCCGCCACGCTAGGCTTGAAGGCGAAGTCGAGACTCTCCGTGCCCTTCTCCGTTCTCAGAAGTAGCCCTGGTGTTGGAAGTCAGTACCTGATCTGCTTTTATCACACAGTGCTTCGAAGTTCCATAGCTGGTCTCCTCTCAGACGATGTCGGAATTGTGTGGGCATCGCACGCCCGTTCAAGGCGGCATCACATCGGCAAAATGATCGTTTAATCTCCAAGGCATTTGCAAGAACGGCTCCGGGCACTCACCATCGTCTGTAGATTGGGTTACTTGTAGCGTTTGATTTCAACATGTTGTACGATTATTCTACCGCCTTATAATCTTCGATCTGTCCTACTTGCTTCACGGGATGTTTCCAACCATCACTATGGCCCAGTATGAGAAACAATTGCTCAGGTCTACTGTGTGCGGTTCAATCCTTCGAGCGCATCATACCCACTCACCATCAGTCAACATGAGTCGACGTGAGCAAGTAACATGCCGACTTCGATCACAGCAGTATCGCTCTTTTGTTCAGATAGCATGCATCTTCGGTACCCCATCACACTTCGACAAGTTGCCGCCTGCGGCCTCCACTGCAAGAGCTGTTTGCACACGTGACATTTTTCAAACTCAGCTACTGAGCCAATCAGACGACTTCTCGGTGAGTCATTCTCGCTCACTCTCGCTCAGGTTGCTTGCGACACTTGGCTTTCGCTCCTCTCCTGGCTCTACGGTGGTGGTTCCTGATTCACCGCAACGCGATCTACGTTTTCAATTTTGTTGAGATAGCCTATATAAGTCTTTTCCCAGTTGCTACGTAAGAGAGATGTGTCTATGTTCGCCGAGAAGGTACCAGTACCGGTAAGTGGCGCCAGCGCATCCGACATCACCCAAATGCAACGCCATTACTCCCGTGTCTTACACAGTACACAGTACAGAGCACGGCTTGTCCCGTCTTCACGATGTCTACTGCCGGCTTTCGCGCAGGCTCTTTGGCGACCACGCTATATCATAAAAGTTTCTATTTTTTCGTTTCTCGGTACCTATCTAGAATGTCTACAATGACGAAGATTTCTTTCGCTTTGCTATATCATCGACGACCAACCTGAGACAACCCACGATGACGAGATTGCCCCGGACTCTGCACATTTGTGGTACCTGCAGCTCATTCCGGGCATGATACGACGACTCATGGGTTGTATTTGCAGCCCAAACGACGAAGAGGTCAGTCAGTATTCGCCTCAGGTTGCGGTTTTCTAGCAGGGTGCAACACGTGTTTCAGTGTACAGGATCCCAGACACTCCCGAGTTCACCCCGGCTAAAACTGGGCCTAGATAATGGTTGGTCTCAGGTCGAGTGCCGAGCTCATCACATCATGCAAGCTTTGTGATGCTCGCATACATTCACGCATAGGAGGACTTGGACCGTCAATTGTTAGTAAGCGTTTGAAGGCTTGGCGTGCATTACTTTTTCAGCTCACTACGGCCATGTTAATTATCCTCTAACCGTACAACATAGGCCGAAACTGCAGACGAGGCCGCTTTCATTCCCTAATGCCATGCCAGTGTAGATGCTGTCACGCCCGGAGGCGATCATACAGCTATGTAAGATTATACAGCGGTTCCTAAACCTAGCGTCCCACGGTTGCGGACCTTCAAGGACGCCACCCATACATCGGGCAGCGCGCACCCGTATCATGGTTCACTGAACGTCGAGGCCAGGCGGATACGTCTCTTGCATGATTGCCACTTCCAGGATGGGCATCGCCTGGCTGCATATCCACGGAGAACGACACGGTTCGTGGAACACACCACCCCGCTGGTGCAGAATCCGGGGAAGCGTAAAGGAAAGCATACTGCTTCCCTAGCCGAACGCTCAGGGCCACTTCATTCATGTTCACCGTTCGTTCTTGCGCTTGTTATTTTCCTTCGCTATTAAGGCGCACAGCGCTACTAATTGCCAATTTTGACGCGTAGCTTCTCTCATCCGACGTCTGTGAACGACGACGGCCGGTCTATTGAGATGATGTACTTCCGACCGGGCTTTGTGGTGGTGGTGCTGGGGGCGATATTGACACCAATCTCTACGATTATTGTTGCGCTGAGGTAAGATGACATCGCCTTGAACTGTGTCACTCCTCGCTGATGCACTAGAACAGATACTATTGCCGGTTCTTCCTCATGGGATCCGTCAGTGCAAGTGACCACCTCATGTTTGTCGCTTTAGTAAGTTGTCATGTTACTACCTATGCCACAATATTTACGCGGTCTAGGTAGTCACGTGGGGGAACTTCGTCGTCAACTACTACCAGGACGAAACGAGCAGTAAATTTAAACCGTCTTACTTTCGTATGCCAGTACGCAGTTTCTTCACTCTTTTTTCTTGAAACACACTGACCCAATGTCAGGAAAAGCAACCGGAAATCGCAGAAACAGTGCGTGGGACCCTTATCTCGTGGTGGGTCTACCGCGTGAGTTACATCGTCGCGCTCTGCTTCGTAAAGCTCAGCATTCTCTTCTTCTACCGAGCCATCGCGTCACACCGAACATTCCGCCGCCTTGTCAACGCCACGATCGTCTTCGTCTGCATTTACTCCTTCGGTGCATGCATGGCGGCCATTTTTCAATGCGCAAATCCTTCGGAAGCATGGAGTACGGCGAACTACTTTGCTCAATTCGACCGCAACCCGGACACGAAGAGCCAGGGGCAGAGGTGCTACGATCCTATAGCGCTTTGGGTGTTCTCCGCAGCCGCCAACCTCCTGAGCGATGTCATCATACTCATGCTTCCTATCCCGACGCTGCTTAGTCTTCGTATACCAATGAGTAAGCGGTTAGCGCTTATCGGTATCTTCTCGGTGGGTATCATGGCCATCATTGCGTCTTCGGTACGCATGTGGGTCATGATGCTATGGGCTGAGTCGCCGACGAACTCGGCGAGATTCGGAGCTGATCTCCTCCTGTGGGGTCAAGTCGAAACGAACAGTGGTATCATTTCCGCCTCGATACCCTTTCTCCGCCTTCTCTTCCGCAGCCGGAAAAAGGAGGAACGCGGAGTAACGCAAAGGAAGATCGAGAATGGTCCACCAAAACCCATGAGAGTCGATGCCTTCAGTCAGTGCAAGGAACTTGACATGGGCGAATGGCCACTCGGTGACGAGGACAAGAAGTCTGGCCCCGGTAGCCCTAGTTGGGGCCCTTTTATCACGGTGCCAGAGAGCTTGAGCTGCAGTAGGGGTAGCACGCTGCTGGAGCCTGTGCACCAGCCACATGTTACTGTTTGAGGGACCGATAGAGAGGCATATTTGTACTTGTATATGTGTAGCGTTTATGTTTGTGAGCAATGCGGCGTTTAGGGAGGGAAGAGTGGGATAGCTGCATTGCAGCGGTAGCTGGCCTACTGCGCCACGCCTTGATTGATGATAGCCACGGTCAGCCCAACACCCGCACATGCGTCTTCTGACCACTTTGCTCACGATGGATAGATAGATATCTAGTGGTAGCGCTTGGCGAGCAAAGTATTCAGCACGGCTCTCTGAAGCACCTCGCGAAGGAAGCGAGCAGCGTACAGCGCGTGTGTCTCCTCCCGTGGGGGAGGTCGCAGGTCAGCAGGCGAGGGTGCGTCGCTCGGACTCGTACGGTGCAAGGGAAGGGGACATGGCCTAGCGTACTAGGTATCCGTCCAATGCGATGCAATAATGCAATGCTTTGAAAACTACTCCAGTAGAATGATGCAGCGATGGACGTTGCACGACAGTTAGCCGCACGGGCAGGGGCTAGCGACAGCGATGCGATGCGATGCCACGTTACCCTTTCGGGCGCACGACGACGGCTGCAGATGCAGAGGTCACGGAGACATTCACCCTCACCCGCTCCTCACCGCAACCGTGCTGCAGACTACAAGGCTATTGTTTATCCCAGCACACGTCCAATCAATCACGGGGTCCCCACATCGGTCCATGTCGACTTAAACTGAAGTCTCGACAAGGTGGCTTCCTCACGCCTCACCAAGCTCGTCCTCGTCGCCGTCGCCGCCGTCGCCCTCTTGACTGTGACGTCTGCCATTCTGGCTACTCTCCGAATCGGCGGGCGCACTCCCTCCTTTGTGCAATACATCAAGCCGAATCCGCTACGCACCCCGCTGCACACCCACCCGTTTCGCCCGCTCACCAACTCCACCATGGCGCCCAAGCAGTACCGCACCCCGCCGCAGCTGCCTCCTACGTTCACGGCGACGAAGCAGAGCTTGGTCGATGACGCAAAGCGGCTAGTATGTCGGGCGAGATGCTGCTGTCTGGCCGTTTGGAGCGAGTGCGTGCTGACGCGGCGCAGATTGACCGGTCACGCAGCGTCCAAGACGCCGTGGTACGCCATGTGAAGCCCGAAAGCGCCACCTTCGCCAACGTCCTCCTCCCCATGGCGCACGACGACAACAAGATGGCCATCGAATCGCACATCCTCGGCTTCTACAACGCCGTCTCGACCAACAAGGAGCTGCGCGACGCATCGAGTGAGGTGGAGCAGATGCTCGACGACTTTGGCATCGAGTCGTCGATGCGCGAGGATGTCTTCTATCTCGTTAATGCGGTCAAGAACAACAAGCCGACGCTGGATCCCGAGTCACAGCGCTTGTTGGAGAAGGAGCACAAGTCGTTCATCCGAAACGGGCTTAGTCTGCCCGCAGGCCCCAAGAGGGACAGGTTCAAGGAGATCAAGCAGCGGCTAAGTCAGATCAGCATTGCCTTCCAAAAGAACCTCAACGAAGAGAGCGGGGGCTTGTGGTTCACCCCCGACGAGCTGCGCGGCGTGCCAGAGGACACCATCGCGACGCTCAAAAAAGGCGAAGGCGAACGCGAGGGCCACTTGTTCCTGACCTTCAAGTACCCAGACCTCTTCCCGACGCTCAAGTACGCCACAAACGCCGAGACGCGGATGAAAGTCTTCGTTGCCAACGAGAACAAGTGCAACCAGAACGTCGCCCTGTTCCGGGAGGCCGTTCTTCTGCGCGATGAAGCAGCCCGCATTCTCGGCTACAACAACCACGCCGAGTTCCGCATAGAAGACAAGATGGCCAAGACGACCAAGACAGTCGACGACTTCCTCGCTGATCTTCGCAGGAAACTTGCACCGGGCGGGGCCAAGGAGATCCAGCAGCTGATGAAGTTGAAGAAGCAAGATGCGGCAGAGAATGGATTGACGGGCCAGCTAGCGGACAACTACTATCTCTGGGACAACAGATACTACGATCGCTTGATGCTGGAGAAGCACTACCAGCTCGACCACCAGGTTATTGCCGAGTACTTCCCTCTGCAGACGACCATTCAGGGCATGTTGAAGATCTTCGAAGAGCTTTTCGGTCTGGTCTTTGTTGAAATTGTCGGCGAGGAGGACAGGGCGGCGCTGGCAGACGGTGGCAAGGGATCAGACATCGTTTGGCATGAGGATGTCCAGATCTTCAGTGTCTGGGACGATGAGGGAGAGGGTGCTGGCTTTGTTGGTTACCTCTATCTAGACCTCTTCCCCCGTGGTACGTATCCGGGGATCCTTGACAGCACATTTTTGCACCCTTGCACACTCTTCTGAGAAGATGCTGACTTTGACTCTTGTTAGATGGAAAGTACGCACATTTCGCCAACTTCAACATCCAACCTGGCTACATAGACGAGAACGGCAAGCGAAGATACCCCGCTACCGCGCTCGTCTGCAACTTCTCCAAGCCCACACCGACAAAGCCCTCGCTGCTAAAGCACGATGAAGTCGTCACTTTCTTCCACGAGCTCGGTCACGGTATCCACGATCTCGTATCTCGGACAACCTACTCTCGCTTTCACGGCACGAACACTGTCCGTGACTTCGTCGAGGCCCCGTCACAGATGCTGGAGAATTGGTGTTGGACACCATCTCAACTCCGCTCTCTGTCACACCACTACTCGTATCTCTCCTCCGACTACGAGAAGGCCTATCTGGAATCTTCAGGCGCCGATAAGAAGCCCACTGAACATATTCCCCAATCCCTGATCGCCAACTTGATCTCTACGAAGCATGTCAACGACGCCCTGTTCAATTTGAGGCAGCTGCACTTCGGTACCTTTGACATGGCCGTCCATGAACCCACTAGCCACGAAGAGGTAGAGAAGATGGATATCACAGAGAAGTACAACTCTCTCCGCCATGAGATCAGCCAACTTGCTGGGCCAGAGGTGTTGGACGGCGACAAGAAGGGCGACTGGCACTGGGGCAACGGCCAGGCTACGTTTGGTCACTTGATCGGCGGTTACGATGCCGGGTAGGTCGACTTTTCCTATTTAAAATTCTCAGAAAGGCGTGTACTGATACTTGCAGATACTACGGGTACCTCTCTTCCCAAGTGTATTCCACAGATATGTTCTACACCGTGTTCAAAGCCGATCCGATGAATCCCATCCAAGGCCGCCGCTACCGTCACACGGTGCTGGAGCGCGGCGGCTCCAAAGACGAAATGTCCATCTTGGAAGAGTTCTTGGGCCGAAAACCAGAAACTGCAGCATTTTACAAGGAGCTCGGTATCTCGCAGTAGCGTCGCGAGAAGGTGCGTGTCGCTATCAGCGGACACGGGGAAGAGACGGAGACGGGCTGGTTTGAACCGGAAGACTTTCTGGGCCATCCGGGGTGGTGGGGTGAGGAGGGGTCGGAGTTTGATCTCATGCTTGGGTTGAGCATGGGGGTTGTCAAGGTGAAGAGGTGGAACGCAGACTTGGGGAGGTGGTTTAGGGGGGTAGTGACTGATGCTGGGGGTTTTGTGGACACTGGAACGTGGTGATTCTAGAGCTTTAGCGTGTGCGACGCATCAGCCCACGTACGCGAGGCTTTTCCGAGCGGCGGTGGTAGTTCCGACACATTGTTAACTCAACACCAACAGCACACTTCAAACCCCTTTCCATGCTGCATTCGTCAGAACAAAGTTTTCTACTGACATCCTCTTCCCTTGTTTCGTGGTCTGTTCTGTTCTCTTTTCTTCTTCTCTGTACAGGCATTGCTAATATCTTATTTACGGCACATTATACCCCGTTCTCTCCCCTCTTACAGCCCTTCATTCTAAGTTACCTATCCATGGGCAGCACGCGACTGTACTATAGGAGTAAAGGTCATGAATCATGCTACGATCAGGGGAGGCTTGTTATGAGAGTCCCATCTAGGAAACTTGAAGAGGGTAGGTAGGGAAGTCTTTTAAGCAAGAAAGTGCTCGCGGCGAAGATATTATGAGAACTAAGTGTGAGTAAAACAACTTTAACCTATCTGCGTGACTCCTCACGAGTAATCCCAAGTAGGCCGACCCTCAATCGTATCCAACATTGGACCCACGAACTGCTTCTTACCTCCTATGAACCAATATACCGCACTGAGCACCAACACACCTCCCAAAACCACTGGTGCGTAATTCATATTCTGAGCAGTAACAGGCTGATAGGGTGGGAAAAGAAGGAAGATGGACACATAGACAGTATACATGATAGAAACGATGTTGACCGGTATGCCGCACCTTCCGAGGCGGAAAGGGCCGTACGAGAGAGCCTCTGGTCGGGCTATACGGCGATAGAACAACAGTGCGATGGGCATCAGGTAAGAGATGTACAAAGCGACGGTGCCGAGCGAGACGATAGCGTTGAAGGCCGTCGTGGACCCAATGTTCAGTAGGCCGATCAAGATGAGGAAAACGCTAGTGACCGCCACCGCCAGCAATGGCACATGACGTTTGCCGTCGACCCGGGACAGCGTCTTCGCAAAAGGTAGTCCGGCGTCTTGAGCCAACGACCAGACCATGCGGGAAGCGGTCAGAACAAGAGGTATCGTCGCCAAGGCCGCTATGCCAATCAGCGCGCAAGTCATGGCTGAGGCTGTCGCTCTGTTGTTGGTTATCTGGTAGAAGATTTGGATGATGGGATAGCCGGTGGCGGTTTCCATTGCTGCGGTCATGTCGCCCATGCAGAACAGTATGGCTAGCAGCCACCCAAAGCCCATCAGGCCGTTGATTACGATCGAAGCCAGCATAGCGCGTGGAACATTTCGCTCGGGGTCGCGCATTTCTTCGGTGAGATGGGTCGCGCTGTCGTAGCCTGTTAACAACGTTAGTCCCGTGCTGAAGGATAGGTATAATACGCGCCGGTCATTCAGTGTATGTGAGAGAAAAAAAAAGAGAGAGAGAGAGGGAGGGAGGGAGGGAGAGACTGACCGGCAAGCACATAAGTGCTGCTCAACAGCCCTATACTGAAGGCCACGCCATCGCTGCTCCACCCACTCTCATTGATGTACGTGGTGAAGACAAACTCTGCGTTGTGCTTGGTTGGCGATACGACGCAAATGACAATGAGCAGCACCACCCATAGCGTGACGTGTAGTAAAAAGGTTGCGTGCAAGATCCAGGGTAAAATCCTCATGGCGAAGATGTTTACGAGTGCTGCGATAGCCAAGAAAGCCCAATACATCATGGTCCCATGCCATCGTTGGTAGACATAGTCTGGATAGTTGAGGACTATGAGACCTTGGATCATGGTTGCTCCAAGGAACGGTGCGCTCGCAGTGAATGTCTGCCAGGCGAAGACGGAGATCCAGCCGGCGGCATAACCCCAGGGGGCGCGGAATCTTTTGGGCGCGAGTTGCACAACGAAGTAGTACTGGCCGCCTGCTGATGGATACCTTGTAAGAAAAATTGCCAATTAGATTGGTCCATAGGTAGTGAAGGGGCCCGTGGAGCAACTCACATAGAAGCTAGCTCCGATAGAGACATAGCTGTTGCCAAAGTACCTACGATAGCCACTATCATTATGCATTAGCATTGTGAGGATCCAGGCTTGGCCGGTTTGTGTGACGAACGTATGTATCCGTAGACCAAGGAGACGGGACCTCCTGCTATGAGACCGGATGCCATGGTAGCTCCCAGAGCTTCCCATGTGGCGATGAGAGATGTTGCTGTAGATATAAGGGAGAACACATTGAAATTTTGCTATAATAACCATGTGAGCAACTACTTGGAAGTGTTCCCTAGGTGCACATACTTCTAGGGCTTGATTTGGAGTACGTTCTTGTCCTTCCTTTTCCGACACGGTATGTTCCAAGGTAGGGACCGAGGCCTTCCTCTCCTTGGACTCAAATTGATGCGGTGGGTCCATCTTGTTCTCGTTGATGGCTCTATTCGTGAAAGAGGATCTGAACTAAGAACAAATGAACGCCCGCAGTATCAGACTGCCGTTACGCATACTTGTACCAGCACCTGCTGTGTGCTGGGATAGTGCGGAACTGAGCCGAACTCATGAAATGAGGAAGCTAATACCAAACCACATGCATACCGGGTGCGCCAAGGGATGCATGTATACTATCTTGGGCTCACACATATCCTCATTATTCGCCAGAAAAGATGAGATAGCTACCAAGGCTCCGACGTTGGCCCAGGAGCGACGCGCTAGGATTATCGCTGCCAATCAGATACGTCGGTGCCAAGAGTGGAGAAGGCGAGCTTGCGGGGAACGGGCGAGGAGGTCAGTCCCGTCAGGCGCATCCCGCGGAAATATGCCGCCCGCTCATGTGACATGGACAGGTCATTCGGCTGACGTAAGACATGCATCGTGTTGACGCGCGGTATCGCGCTGCCACGTGAGAGCAGATGAGCAAGCTAACCGCCTTGGGGTTGGCGGGGAACTCTGGCCCTAGCGAAACATGGACGGTAAACAAGACTGAACAGCGAGGGCAACATCACCACAGTACATGCAGCCACGATGAGGATAATAGAACTTGTAATCGATGTAAGTATGGCGGCCGCGCGTGTCCGACACCGACTAACGCTGGGTCAGGGCTACAAGTCGTATGCGGTCAGAACGGTGATTTCGGGCTGGTATGTTTACCGCGCCTCGGCAGGATGAAAGGGCGGCTCACGCAGGGCAGGGACGAGAGCTTCAACTCGATTACAGGACTGAACGGGTCTGGCAAGTCGAATATCCTCGATGCAATCTGTTTTGTGCTTGGAATCAACAATCTGAGCGTTGTGCGCGCGCAGAACTTGCAGGTGGGCAGCGCGGGCGACAGGATGCACGGGGGCTGACAACATGCTAGGACCTTATCTACAAGCGCGGTCAAGCAGGCGTCACCAAGGCGAGCGTGACCATTGTCTTTGACAACCGCGACAAGGCCAAGAGCCCCGTGGGGTTCGACGAACACGCGCAAATATCGGTTACCAGGCAGATTGTGCTGGGCGGGGCGAGCAAATACCTCATCAATGGACACCGCGCGCAACAGCAGACGGTGCAAAATCTGTTCCAGTCGGTGCAGCTCAACATCAACAACCCAAACTTCATGATTGCGCAGGGCAAGGTGATGCAGGTGCTGAATATGAAGGCCAAGGAGATCCTGGCCATGCTCGAGGAGGCAGCAGGCACACGCATGTTCGAGGACAGGCGCGACAAGGCGTACAAGACCATGGCCAAGAAGGAGATGAAGGTGCAGGAAATTGCCGAGCTGCTGCGCGACGAAATCGACCCCAAGCTCGAGAAGCTGCGAACGGAGAAGCGGGCCTTCCTGGAGTTCCAGCAGACCCAGAGCGAGCTCGAGCGGCTGACCAAGCTCGTGGTGGCACACGACCACCTGCGCTACCACGAGCGCCTGCAACAATCCGCCGACGACCTCGAGGCCAAGCGGCAACGGGCCACGGACCTCGACGCAGCGTCTGTGCGCATGAAGCGCGAGATCGAACACCTGCAAGAAGACATCCGACACGTCCAGGCCGCGCGCGAGAAGGAGCTGCGCAAGGGCGGCACCTTCCAGGCGCTCGAGGCCGAGGTCAAGACGCATTCGCATCACATGGTGCGCCTGACCACCGTGCTTGACCTGAAGAAGACGAGCATGGCCGAAGACGTCCATCGCAGGAAAGACACGGAAAAGAGCGTCAAGGAGCTGGAGAAGCTGCTGCGCGAGAAGAAGCAGGCATACGAGCACCTGCAGGAGAGGTACCAGACCGCCCACGCCGACCTAGCCCAGCAAACCGACGAGGTCGACAGGAAGGAAGAGCTCCTACAGACCCTGCAGACCGGTGTCGCCTCCAAGGAAGGCCAGGAAGGCGGCTACCAAGGCCAGTTGCAGGACGCACGAAACCGTGCAAGCGCAGCCGCCACCGCACAGGAGCAGAGCAAGCTCAGGATATCCCATCTGGAGAAGCAAATCAAGGAAGACGAGCCGAAAGCGAACAAGGCGAAAGAGCAGAATTCTGGCCTCCTCAGGGACCTTGATGTCTTGAAGTCTCAGGCGGAGAAGCTCCAAGTAGCGTTGCAGAAGCTGGGCTACAACCAAGGTCAAGAAGCGGATATATACCAGCAGGAGTTGCACCTGCAAGCACAGATCCGAGATCTTAGCGAGCAAGCCGATGTTCTCAGGCGGCAGGTCGCCAATATCGACTTCAGCTATAGCGATCCGTCGCCCAACTTCGACCGATCTCGGGTCAAGGGTCTCGTCGCCCAACTCTTCACGCTGTCTCAGGAGCACACCCGAGCAGGCACGGCTTTGGAAATCTGCGCCGGAGGCCGACTGTACAACGTCGTCGTCGACTCGGCCGCTACCGGTAAGCAGCTCCTCGAGAACGGCAGGCTCAAAAAACGGGTGACGATTATTCCTCTCAACAAGATTGCCGCTTTTAGAGCTTCCGCTGAGAAGATTGGGGCCGCCCAGAGACTTGCACCGGGAAGAGTTGATCTGGCCTTGTCGCTAGTCGGATATGACCACGAGGTCAATGCAGCCATGGAGTATGTCTTCGGTTCGACGCTCGTCTGCGAGGACGCCGCGACCGCTAAGCGCGTAACCTTCGATCCTGCGGTCCGGATGAAGAGTGTCACACTACAAGGCGACACATACGATCCCGCGGGTGTTCTCTCCGGTGGTAGCGCACCACAATCCAGTGGGGTCCTCATCACCCTGCAGAAGCTCAACGAGATCACCACGCAGCTCGCTTCACAAGAGGCCCAACTCCACGCGCTTCGAGCCACTATGGCCAAGGAGAAGCAGAAGCTAGATGTTGCACGCAAAACGAAGCAAGAGCTCGATCTCAAGAACCATGAGATCAAGCTCACAGAGGAGCAGATTGCTAGCAACTCGTCGTCATCGGTATGTGGGCACTTCGCCTGCCGAAATCTGATCGACTGACTAACTCTATGCCAGATCATCAACGCTGTTCAAGAGATGAAGCAGACCATCACTCAACTCAAGGAAGAAGTCAAAGCTGCTAAGACGCGACAAGACGATGCGAACAAGGACGTCAAATGCATCGAACGCGACATGAACGAGTTCAGCAATAATAAAGACAGCAAGCTGGCTGAGTTGCAGACTTCGCTCGAAAAGCTCAAGAAGGCTTTGACTAAGAACAGCGCTGCCGTAAAGCCTCTGCAATCTGAGATGCGCGAAGCCATGGTTGAGTCGGAGCAATGCGGTAGCGACCTTGCCGCGGCACAAGAGCAACTTGAAGAGGCCGAGACTACGTTGAAGTCTCAACAAGAGGAACTGGACGAGCTTTTAGCTGAGCAAGCTCGCGTAAAGGTGAGAGTCCTGCGTCGCCTTCAAGAGGATACTAAACTTTCCAGGACGCACATGATGTCGCCCAAGGCCGGCTTAGCGACGAACAAGCCAAGTTGACGGGATTTGATGAAGAGCTCCATTCGCTCGAAGACGCTATACGATCGAAGAACGCGTCAATCACGGAAGGTGGGCTGGAACAACAGAGGCTCGGCCACGAGATTGAACGGTTCCACAAGGAACAAGAGGTTGCGGCCAGCCAGGTTAAGGCGCTCGAGAAGGAGTACGACTTTATCGCTAGCGACTCCGAGCTCTTCGGACGAGCCGGTACGGCCTACGACTTCCGGGGTGTGAACATGGCAGATGCCAGGACGAGGCGAAAATCACTGGAAGAACACTTTCAACAGAAGAAGAACAAGATCAATCCCAAGGTTATGGCTATGATCGACAATGTGGAGAAGAAGGAAGCGAGTCTCAAGAAGAACATGAGCACAGTGATCAGGGACAAGACCAAGATTGAGGAGACTATTGTCAAGCTTGATGAGTACAAGAAGGAAGCGCTGCACAAGACGTGGTCAATGGTCAACCGCGACTTCGGCCAGATCTTCAACGAGCTTTTGCCTGGCAGCTTTGCAAAATTGGATCCGCCCGAGGGCAAGACCATCTCGGATGGTCTCGAAGTCAAGGTTATGCTGGGCAAAGTATGGAAACAATCGTTGACCGAGTTGAGTGGTGGCCAAAGGTATTGTCCAACTTGGTATATGAGGAAGTACCTGTGCTGACAATGTAAAGGTCTCTTATCGCGCTTTCCCTCATCATGGCTCTGCTGCAGTTCAAGCCGGCACCGATGTACATTTTAGACGAGGTCGACGCAGCGCTCGATCTGTCGCATACCCAGAACATCGGTCGTCTCTTCAAGACCAGGTTCAAGGGCTCGCAGTTCATCGTCGTCAGTCTGAAGGATGGCATGTTCCAGAATGCGAATCGCATTTTCCGCACACGCTTTGTCGACGGCACGAGTGTTGTGCAAGCCACGTCTGGGTCGGATCGATAGTGGCGGGGTGTCAGGTGTTATGAGGGACGTCATAGGTTGGGTATCCGGCGTCGGTGTGCGTGGTTGGGCAATGGATGGGGATCCTATCTGTATAGGTTTGCATAGCAAGGCGTTGGCGGAGTCGTGTTCGTGGCACTAGTGCCCTGTTGGGAAGTTGGGTATGTGCGCCCGGCACGTCACTGGTCGCTCCCTCGTTACCATATCTTGTCCTCCATGTCTCCTTCCCAATTGGGGAAGCGAAGATACAAGCTTCCTCTATCCGCAAGACGACAGCAACATCATGTCCCCATCATTGCGCGCTACCTATCTCTCTGCGCACACGACAACGACACACCTATTGATATTCTTTTTTGACGCATCGCCAACCTGACACTCGCCCACCTTGATGCTCACTCTCACATGTGGTCGGAGCCATCGCCATCGCCACTGCCATCGCCATCGCCATCGGTTCACCAACACGATACACCGGGCCTGCCAACCAGTATCACGAGACACTACAACTCCCTGCAAGAACACGCTTATCACCTAGAAGCATCCACGGAAAATGGTGGGCTTACACCGAGACATGCCAGCCGAAGGGAGGGCTTCACTTGGGGCCTGCAGCCAGATGCCGAGGACGAGACAAAGCGTGGTCGTGATCCCATGCCAATGGAGACGGAGCGACCGAGGTCACCTCCACCCCTCGAGGAGATCATTCGCCGACCAACCCTCTTCGATGCGGACGACCTTCAGAACAAGCTTCGGCATACCGACACCATGGAGTCACAGCCAGGGATAATGAGGCAGCAAACAGACTCTGGGGCTTCGCATAGCAGCGACTCTTACACGCGTAACAACCGGCGGTCTTCCATGGCTGCATTTGCAAATGCAATCGCCAGGCACGTACCGGATCTGAAAATACTTGCTTACCCAGACAAGGAGGCTCAGATTAACGGACAGTGCCGGAGGGATGCCCCCCAAGATGCAGCGCCCATAAAGCTTGAGAAGAAAGACCGCGTCATTTCGTTTGCTCCGCTGCCGCCGTTAAAGGCAAAGGAGTCATACGATCAGGCCTCAAAACCATCTGTCGTCGTGGAAGAACCCACAACGCCGGTGGAAAAGATTGAGAAACCGGCAAACCTGCAGTCCCAGTCCAAAGCGCAGGGCGGACTTCGAGACCGCAGAAAAGTCAACCTGGACCTCTCTATGCCGAAGGAGATGCCAGATCTTCCTCCCCGCGGTCGTTCACCCGTTGACATTGTAGGTAATCTGGGCGCTCCTCGTCCTCGAAGTCCCAAGACGCCATGGGTTCGTCCCGAGGAGCCGAGTTGGGCGCGTGGTCCCATTGCCAAGTCCACCCCTATCGTGGAAGAAAACTACCACCGAGACGACATTGCGGGACCGAGAAATGGTGGTCGTGGAGGTTTGGGCCTCCTGCCTGGCAACGATACCGTTCTCTCTTCGCAGTATCCCGAGTATGAACGGCCTCCAACACGCATCCGTGATCGCTGCTACATCAGCCGCCCGAAATTCAAACGAAGCCGAAGCGGTCGAAGCTGGCGAAGTAATCAAAGTGCCCACAGCGGTTCCGGTTCGGGTTCCACGGCTGCCCAGACACCAGACTCGGGGTGGACAACAGGCGAAGAGAATATGTATCAGGAGCAGCAAGCCCGCACGCGAGACGCGCTCCAGCAACTGGACCAACATACAAGCCTGAACCGCTCCCGGCGCTGGCAGTGGAGAGGTAGAGCCTCAAGCGATGAAGCTCCTTCCCAGACGTCAGGCCCAGATGGCACAGGCCGCCGCTTCTCCATCAATATATTTAAACGCTCAAAACCAATATCCGATCAAACTGGCACAGAAAGCAAACATACCCGGAAGTCTGGGAAACCTGGTAAACAGCCGCCCACACCTTCCCTAGCACACATGCACGTCCCACCCACCTTCATCCCCCCCGGCGTACACCGCGTCCCCACACCCCCTTTATTCGACGCTCACGGCGAAGTAAAGGGCAAACTAGCCGACTTTTTCTTCGATGTACAAGGCGGCGCAACAGGCGCCCCCCGTCGTGGGAACAAGAAGCCCACCAGTCCGGGAGGATACTGGGACTCGGACGCGCTCCTCATGAGCCTGACCTCAGACATTGAACCGGACGAGGAGGAAGAAGAAGAAGGTCCCGAAGGACGCCGTGGAGGGGACACAGAGACACGGCTTAATTCCGAAACCGAAGCGAGGCCGGGGCTGGTGACGGTTAACAGTGGCAGCGCTGTGGGATACCTAGGCGTAAAACCGCCATCAAGTCCTGTGGGCACACCCATGCTAGGCCACGATGTCTGGTTCCGCATGCACCACGACACCGACACGCCCGATGAACGCACTCTCGCTATGCTCGCTCGTCAAGAAGAAGAGGAGCGCAGGAAATTTGAGTGGCTCGTACCCGAACACCTTCCTAATTCCCCATTGTGTCCACTGCATGCTAAGTATAGAGGCCCTAGCAAAGGGCTTTGTTACTGGCATGGACGACGGTCGGGCAATGAGATTCGGAAGGGAGAGTACAGTCGCGGGTGGAGTAGTGGGAGTGGGAGTGAAAGTTTGGTGGGGGGGAGTAGGGGTGATTATATGAGCGAATTGGGCTATATCGGGACACCGACTAGGGAGGTGAAGAGGAGGAGGCTGGTTAGTTTGTCGAGTCCTTGAGGGTGTGAGATATTGAGTTTTAGATTCAATGGTGGGTGCATGCTAAAGTGGATGGGGTATTTGAGGGGCAGTGATGTACCAGGTCCGCAATTCATTGCTTTCCTCCGCCCGCACCTTGTTCTTTCCTCAGTCCTCATTGGGCTCAGTACGTACCTTGCCATCGGGCGTCTTGCCAGCCTCTTTCCACATCTGTTGCCTCTCACGCAAGACCTGCCTGGCCCATGCCTTGACCTCGTCACTCTGGATCTTGTCGACGACCCACGTAAGCTGGCCCAAATCTATCTCGCACTTGTGCGACCGCTCATACTCGAGCAGTTGAAGCAGCAGCTCCATCTTGTCGATGTCATGCACGAACAAGGATTCCGGAGTCTCGCTGTCTTCGTACTCTTGCCATATGGCTCGGATGTCTTGGCCGTTGAGTCCCCGGTTGAAGTGGCCAAGCAGGTTGGTGCAGATGTAATCCATGGTCTCGGTCTCGCGTCTACTCTTCTCCTCCTTGTCTACGCCATCCACGGGGGTAATGTCTCCCACGAGGCTTTCGGCCATATCGTGGATAAGGGCCATGCGGCAGCATTTGAGGATATCGAGCTTGGAAGAGAGCGAGGAGGGGGCCATCATGGTCATGACGCTCATGCGGTACATGTGGTCGGATATGGACTCGCCGTTGAGGATTTCCAAGCGGAGCCATCCTGCGCGCTTGGTCGTCTTTAGGCGCTCGAGGAGGTGGAAGAAGGGGACGGGGGAGTCGGTGTTTTCGGCGTAGCGGGGGCTGATGTCGGCGAGAGCTACGCGGGTAAAGTCAATAACTAGACGTTGTGCAAAGGGTAAGAACGGGGTGGGAAGGAGGGCAAGTGGGTAGGAGAGGAGTCGCATACGGACGAGCCATTGCTAGTTTTGTACGACATACCGCTCTCGACTGTCCAGGCTCGTCCTTGCCCTGCTCGTTGCGCCTGGAGCTCGCCGGGGCTGGGCCCGGGGATGCCGTTGACTTGGGTTGCCTGGTCGGTGGCCATGGTGGATCGTATGTACTATGGGGGCGAAAAGGGCGAGAAGCGGGGGTCAGGACTCAGGGTGTTTTTGTAGCGGCTGGACGGACCGCTGCGAGCTTGCTAGGAGATGGTCATGTGACGGTTCCCGCGTTTGGCCAAACGTCACCCAAGGCTCAAGCCAAAGCCACAAACCTGCAAGCTGCAAGGGCAAACAGCGGTGCGCTATCGATAGCACCCGCCTTGGCAAACAAGACAGGGATCCGTCGCATCTCCCAGACGCCGTCACCTGCCCGTCTAGACACGCAACTTTCGGCCCTCCCCTCAGCGCGCATGTCTTCACTGGGCCCACCCCGTCTACGACCATGCGCCCAGCCAGTGGCCTACGCCTCTTCGTGACCAACCTGCGGCTGCTCGACCTGGACTTGCGCCACGACTGGCCCAACATCACCGTACACACCTTCTCGGCCAAGCATGCGGACCAGCGACAGAGAATCAGCGGGACCGAATGGGCCTTGTTCCGCCTGTTCGAGCTGTGGGATGCCAACGAGACGGCGCAGGTACGGTAGGCCCCCGACCGACGGCAGTCGCACATAATGACTAATCATCCGACCGTACCGGTAGAAGCTACAGCCCTTCTTCCCCCCTCTCGAACCGCTGCAATCCGTGAACCTCCGCGCAGCGCTCTACCGATGGCTCAACGACGTCAAGAAGCACGGGGTACTGGGACGCGAGTCGGTCTTGCGCAAGACGATGTTGGACGAGTGCAAGGGCGACAGGTTCTTTGAGATACTGGCCCTGTTTTCCAATGCTGTCCTGCACAAGGTGCTCGCAGCTCGCGACGGCGACGGCAACGGCAACGGCAACGGCAACGGCGCTAACAGGAGTGCGGCAGTCGCGAGGGAGCTGGCGACGGCACCCATGCTCTCGGCCCATCAGCAACCGTCGCTACTACCGCTGGCGATAGCGCACAAAGCCGCGCTGGTCAGTGTGCTGAGCCGCAAGGACGAGAAGCGAGCCAAGTACACGACCTTTGACCGTCTTTTGGCTGCAAAGACCGAGGCCATCACCCGTCGCATCCGCCTCTCCAAAGACACGTCTGGCGCCAAGAAACCTGCACTATCACCAAACCAAGCCGACGCAGTCAAGAAATTGCTCCACGACAACTGGATTGGCAGCCACAAGTGGTTACCTGTCATGCTGCGGGGCAATGACCCGCCGGCAGAAGACGGTTTCTTGAGCACCCGCTTTGACAAAGTCTGGTACATGGTGGACGAGGGAAGGAAACTGCAAGATGTTGCGACTGAGCCTGGGCTGTTGGAGACTCTACAGTCAAGAGTGCGGGACCAGCAGGAGAGGCTACAGAGGTGGACGGCCATCCACCATGACCTACGGAAACATGGCTTACAACAAGAGACGCCAACGCCACCAAGCGCTTTGGCGCCTTCGAACGATTTCAACTTCGACCAGCACTCAAAGTATCAGCTGCCGTCTTCCAAGCAGCAGGCGGAGGATGCCATTACCAGGCCACTGACGATGCGTCCCGAGTTCGTGGACATTCTGGCTGCCATGGATACTGAGTTGAGACGCGCAATCCATGTGGGGACGAACTCTACATCTACTGGCATCCCTCCAAGGCGTGCCTCGTTGGCTGAGGCCTCGCATTCTCCGAGCCGAAGTAGAAAGATTGCGCAATCCGAATCGATACGTGGAGTGCCCCCAAGCCCTGCCAAGCCTGCTTACTTGAAGCTGCAGCTGCAGTCAAGCCAAAGCTCCCTGGACCGAGTTCCAATCCTTCCTCGGCCACATTACCTTCCAACATCCATTACGCCTACAGCTTCTGAGCCGACGCTAATTCGCCATACTTACACCCTTCGTAGCGCACCTACCTACACTCTAACCGACTCACCATCCGACGACCCATATGGATCAAGACCAAGCCCAGAACCAAGCCCGCCAGCCTCCGATCTCATGGTTGAAACTCACTCTCCTAAACCTACCGAGAACACTGCCGCTCCATCAGAGCACGTATCCCCATCGCCACATCCCGCCGTCTCCTCCAAACCCCCAGTCCCAGTCTCCGACTCACCAGAACGCGACACTGAAGAAACTCTCGCCGACCAAATCATGAACTCAATCAGCAACGCGACACCTTCTCCCATCAAGAAACCACAACCACGAATGTCTCTATCTCTCATCGAACGCACGCGTATGTCCATGGCCCGCACGATGCCTTTCGAGCCTGTGCCTGAATCACCAGATCTACCGCTACCCTGTATGCCAGCGCCCGCACCCGAAGATAGCGTAGCAGGTGCGACGTTGCTCGAGCGCACACGTCTCAGCATGGTCGCCATGCAATGTCGCCCCCGCAAAGCGACTGCGCCCACGAAAGAAAAGAGAAAAAGTGCCCGTTCATCCCTGTTTCCGGTGAACCAATTCGACACGCCGCGGAATCGCAAGTCGTTTGAGTTGCTAGAGCATGCTAAGATGGAGAGTATTGAACGAACGCCTACTGAGGTGCTGTTTAGTGATGAAGTGAATTATGACCGGGTTTTTAAGAGTCGGCCCAGGGTTGCTACTAGTCCGCTCTGGGCTGGGCAGGAGGAGGACGAGGATGTAGATGGGATTACCGGGATTGATTTAGGCGATGTGGATCAAAGTGATGAGGAGGGAGAGGAAGGAATGGGGTGTTGGGCTGATAGTCCTAGTAAGAAAAGAGGCATCGAGGCGAGGGTCTAAATATACTATACAAACTATTAGATTGTAAGTATAAAGTATCCAAACTAAATGTATTATTGAATATTTTCTAAAATGCAAATCTAAACACTAACTATACTAGCACTAGATTAAGCGAGTAAGCTGTTTAAAACGCTTTCGATCCACCACTCCCACCGTCCTTCCTTTAGCCCTAACACCCTACTGTTACCCCTCTTTCCAACCTCTTTCTGCAGTCCGTGTTTTGCGCCTTCACACTGGGACTCCCACCACTCCGCCTCAGCCCTCTCCTTTGCCTTCTTAACAACCCGCTCTTCGTCCTCGACACGATACAAATCACACTTGTTACACTCTCCACAGGCCTGGCCAGGTCGCTCGCGAAAATGTCCACAAAAATGCTGATAGCCCTCATTTGCCAGACCCTGACGACAGATATAGCACATACTATATCCGCACAAACAAACGAGTTTGTTACAGCCTTCGGATTTGACGAAGCCGAGATTGCATTGTGGACATGTTCTTTTCACTGCATCGGTGGTGGCGCGTTCGAGGGTGAGGCGGAGCGAGGTAAGCTGTGATGAAAAACAGGTGTGTGGGTCGTGCCATGGGAGGGAGCAAGCCAGACACGAGGCGCGGTGGCAGGTTGGAGAGAGGCATTGGAAGCGCAGACCGCGACGCTTGAGGTGGATGTGACGGAGGGCGGTGCGAAAGGCTGGTAGGAGGGGGAGACGAAAGGTGATAGTGATGAAGGTGTAGAGGACGAGAGCTAGGAGGAGGGCTTGCGTCGCTTTGAAGCAGAACAGTTCCAAGAGTGGGACCGAGGCTAGGGAGGCGAGGATAATGGGTCGGGGCCTGAAGCGGAGATGGGTGAAGAAGTCCGTATCGGGGAGTGCAAGGTCATCTAATTCGGCATAGGGGCAGAAGGGGCATTGGATTAGCGGGAGGTTCGACTTTTGAAGTGCTTCACTGGCAAAGCGTTCGTCGAGTTTAGCAAAGTTGTCCTTTCCATCTGGCCCTTCCATGAGTGCGCGCTTGACGAAGGCGGGTGATATGCAGCCTTGACATTCCTCGGACCCATTGGTCGTGGGGGCTATGCACTTGAGGGTACATAAGTCGGTGTTAATGTTACGCGCCCAGCCCTGATTATAGAGGGCGGCAGTGATGGCATGGCGTATGCAACCGAAGCAGATGTAATGACCGTCTACGTTGCATGTGGACATCTGCTGGAGCGTGTTGGGGATGAAGCAGCACTGACAGTCGTACATCTCGCCCTCTTTCTCGGCCTCCTCTTCGTTCCACTGCCGAGCCAGGTCGAAGTCGCGCCGTAGCTGCTCAGTTCGGTGCTTCTCCATTTCCGGCACAACCAGGGCATTGTACAGCTCCTGGTTCAACTCATCGCTCCGCGTCTTCACCAGCAGCGGCATGGGCGGCCGGTTCAGCCGCTCGTCGGCAGCTGTCCATATGACTAACGGATGGTCCTTGGCACTGGGCGCTTTGCGTCGCATGACAAAGTTGGTGATGCTGGACCGCCAACTCCGGCTTGCAAGGACCAGCAACGTCGGCCTTGCATGAGTGTAGCTCCAGTTGTACTCGGCCAGCACCGCCTTAACAGTGGAGCGACTGAGGCCCCTAAACTCTTGGTAAAGCGCCTCCTTCGCAGCCTCCTTGTACCGCCGCGACCGAAACTTCTCCGCGAGTGTAAGTGCCACGCCTCGTGTGTCGGTGGGCGCCTCTGCTGTCCGATACCGGTACCGCTGCGCCGTCTCCCGCTCCTCTTCCTGCTCCGCCGGTTTCCTGTACCGTCCCCGCACGTGCTGGTTCCCGTGCTTGAGCAGCGCCTCGGTTATAACCTGCAGCCGGCTCTCTTCACTAAACGTAGACAGCATCTCTCGGAAGACTTCGGGCTGTATGTCCGGGAATACATCTGTGAGCGCTTGAAGGGAGGCATTGAGATCGCGGAGGCTGGGCTCGTCGGGGCCATGACTATTGGTGGAGCATGGGGAGCTTGTCGCTTCGTGGGCATTTGGTGCAGCCCAGCGCGTCTTGGCTGGCCGTACGAGCGAGTCGAAGACGGGAGACATGAAGGTTGGGAGCGCTCGAAGCAGCGGCTGAGTGATGTCTGCAGACCAAGATCAGCGAGACATTGCAACCAGGTAAAAAGACACAGGGTAGAAAGTGAAGGCACAAAGTCGTGAGCTTGTCGTGTGTAATTGCATCCGTTGCTGGTCCCGACAGCGCCATGACGCGTCATGTTGCCAAGCATCGCTCAAGCACGTGACGTCCATGAGCATCACATGACTGGCTTGGCCAAAACCGAAGAGAATCATCAACTGCACTATCTAGCAACCACAACAAAACATTTACTTAGTCATATAGAATGCATAAGATACAGTAGGTAAATCCACAGCCCTGTCCAGCGCCTTCGACTTCCCATCGCCCAACCATTTCCACGTAACGCTCACTTCCCCAAGATTTATCAGCAGAACTAGAGATACAGGAAGGGTTTATTAACAAGGAGGCTTAACGATATTCTAAGCTTTTCGACGCCTGCTTGTTACGCCCACGGCTAATGTCTTCTCAAGAAGGCAATATTCTCCCTGCGAGTGGTGCGACATGTCGAATTGCCGCTGCTGTACTTGATGATGCTGAGAGGACGGTGGCCTTAATTCTGGGGCTGCAGAGTGCGGAGTGTGTTTTAATTGGAGGTGAAGTGACGCCTGCTGCTTCCAGTGCAGAACGTGTAGAGGTTTCCGTACCCAGAACGTGCAGTCTTTGCTCAGTGTCTGATCCTCTAGCTCCAGATGTACACGCAGGGTTCGTCGATAAAGATGTGGGCATCGCTGAAACCACGATCATTTCCGAGCTCGAGGATGGCTTCCCCCTCCATTCATGCACCGTACTGGTCAGCATTACCGTAGTCGTCAACGTAGTCGTTGTTGTCGTAGTAGAACTCTCTTCTTCCGCATTGGCAAATGCAATACTTGGTTCTCTTCGATAATTAAATTCTGGGGTGTGGAAAGCTTTTCTCGCGGTAAGAGGGTCATCAATCTCAAAGTCCCAGGGGCGGGCTTCTTCGCGTTGACCGTGGTAATCATTTCGCCTGATCATGTCCGAGGAGTCTTCGATTGTTTGTATGAGCGATGTTGTCCGAGGTGAAGTGCTCGTATTACTTCCGGACAACCTGGGCGAGCTTGAGCTTCCTGTGGAAGGGAAAGTGGCAGTATCACTCGGAGTGCGAATAGCAGTTATCAATGTGATGCTCGTTGCATCCCGTCCAGACTCCAAACTAGTAACAATCACAGATGATGCACGCACGGTCGGCAAAAGACTCGACACCTCATCTGCAGTCAAGGCTCCAATTCGAGCTTCCGTGTCGATTGATTTGACGAGACCCACAACGCCCAAGACGAGTGCGACAGCCACCATCAGGACGCCGAGAGCGTAGCCAAACAGGCTGGGATATGCAGACGGTCTTCCACACTCAGGCATTTCAGTTAATGGTTCCGAAGATGAAGCTGCAGCAACTTTCGTATCCTCAACACAGCCCGCAGAGTAAGATGAGTACCGCGACGAAGCTCGACTGTGGTTTGTGTTTCCAGGAAGTTCCTGCTCAAGGGGTTGGGGTGGCGATATGTCAGATTTCTGTATGCTTGTTCCAGATTTGGAAGACCCGCTCCACTTTGGAGGTCGCGAAGACATGTGATATTCGTGAGGTAGAAGTATGGTGTTGTGGGATATTGAGACTTTGGTGGCGGCAGCTGGAGGACAAGCACACACCACGGTAGATGCACACTAAGGCTATATCAAAGTGGAGAAGAGAAAGAAGAAATATGTGATGTAGAAAAGCCCTAACATATAAAGAACAACATCTGGGACTCATTAAGTCTTAAGGAAAGGGTACAATGTGTCACCTTCGAGTAAAGTCATGACTGGGCTATGTCCTGCAAGCCAAGTCATCAGCCTAACAAATCCCAATGAACCGTGACTCTGCCAAGAGCGAGGTCGGCAAGTACGTTGTAAGCGGCCGGACTGAGGTCGATGTCGTTTACCAGGTAACCAACGCCTAGGACCAAGTCAGCATGCCGGAATGGAATGGGATGGACGATGGATGTCATCGACGTACTTACACCTGTCAACAATCATGGCCTCGACTGTGGCTGGCTGACCTGTCCTCTCGTCTATGCGCCCGGCTCGGATCTTTTGGCCGCATAACGGGTTAAGATTGGGGCTGGATCCGGGAGTTTGAGAATCGACTAACGTCAGAATACACGGTCAGCGTATGTTTCTTGAGAGCCAGACAGGCAGATGCCATACATCTGAGTTTGGAGATGGAGACAACGAGGTCACTGTCTGTGTTCTTAAGGCCGCAGGCGCCAACTGAAGGGTTGTAGAAGGTGAGGTCACCAGTGAAGGACTGTGCTCCGTTGAACAGAGATGCGTCTTGTCCCCTGCGCGCAGGCCATCAGCTAGATTAGTGGTGGTAGGGTGAGGGGCGAAGGACGTACTCAGAGCTATGGGGCAAGCCCGCAGCGAAGCCGATGGTGAGAGCCAACAGGCATACAGGAGTGATGCCAATCATGATTAGCAGGGCGCGGCGACTGATGTAACCGAAGTATCTTCTGTGTGGTGGTAGTGTCTTGTTGAGTTGTTTTAAGACTCGTTGTGAGAGCCGTTGTACAACGAGAGCGAGGGGGCAGGTTTTAAGCTGTCGTCTCCAGGGCTGGTTTCAACGGCAGGACCATTGGTGAGCAAAGTGGGTTTGCTGCTTCCCTTTTGTGGTGGGGAAGGTGCGTCCCAATCCACATTGGAAGCGGCAGTCGAAGTACGTAATTCCTTCTGTGGTTCTGCAGGCGCGTCCCATGCCAATTCAGATGTGGCCTACGTAGCTTCCAACTCCTTCAGATGTGCCTGTGTCGGCGTGGCTAGAGGCTTCCACGATATGACTGATGCAGTCATCATGTATGCTATCCAGTCAAGGCTTCTAACAGCGAACGAGCATTACACATCATGAAGCGCGGCGCAAACAGCCTTGGGGGAAAGAAACGAGTGACTGGACAGGGGCAAAGGTGCAACCAAGGAAGGGTCCGGGTGGGGAGTGGGCAAGGAGCGAGCTTGTGGGACAGAGTGAAGTGACGGGAAAGGAAGGCACGGTGGCACGGAAGCGTCGGTCAGGTGATGAGTCGGAGATGGATGCGCCGTTCGCCGAGCCTAGCCCGAAACGTGTCCCGAGGTCCACACATGTCGCCAGGACCCAGGCACCAGGCCAGCTCGCCAGCCGGCTTGCCAATTGACTGCTGTGTACCTCCCCGCGCACACGCCATGGCGGAACAGAGCGTCAACGTGCCGCAGGTGCTCGTCTTCCTCCTCGTCACTTTCCTCGCGGTACGATGGTACCTCAGCAAGCCCTCGCCGGCAGCCTCGGGCACGCGCCCGGCCGCCAACCGGGTTGCAGTTCGCATAAACCCAGCACAGATAGACCAGGTAGCGGAGATGTTGCCGCAGTTGAGTAGGCGGGATATCGCATGGGATCTTCAGCGGAACGGGGGCAACGTAGCAGCGACGACGGAGAGGGCGCTGAGTGAGAGGGGCCTGGATACGGTAAGAAGGCCTCCAAAGAAGATCTGGTAGAGAGTGGGTCAGTTTGCTAAGGTGTCTTCAGGCACCAACGGCCTTCCAAGTACCATCGCCCGCGCTTCGAACCGCACCAACAGCCGCGCGACCAGCCGCTGCACCAGCCCGGCCGACACACCCCGACCTCATAACACGGTACAATCTCTCTTCCAAGCTGAGCCAAGCATCACAACCGGCACAAGAAGACCAACCGAAAACGAAGCCATGGAGCGCAGACAAGCACGAGAGGCAGGCGAACCTGCAGAGACGGAGAGAAGAGATGATTCTATCAGCGAGGCGGAAGCTGGAAGAGCAGGAGAAGGCCCAGGCTTCAAGCGCAGCTGCATAACACACGAGAGTGCTGCGTTCTGGTACGCGTCACGTGTCAGGGTAGAGGGGGGAATTTGGGGCGACGAGTAAGGATCTGCTAGCGACTCGCGGCTGAGCCCACAATAATGCTGCTTGCGTTGATGATATATAGATAGCCAAGACCAACAGGATCACATGTCGACCAGCAGTTGTGTCGTGTAGTCATCTCCACACGTTCCGAGGCGGTTTGGTGGAGCTGCTGCCTTATCGCCTTATCGCCAGCGCGGGGAAGGCGCGACGCGTCAAGGCTCTTGCGCTTTCAAGTGACAGCCAACGGAGTACACATAACGGAATCTACTGTGTAGTGCTAGCAAACCGGAAGCAGTGGGTCAGGATGTCAGGATACAGGCAGGTGGTGACGCGGACAAGCGATCACGCGGATGGTACTCCGTACCCCGCCTCGCCCGCGAAGCACCATAAGCGGCACCGACTCCCAGCGGATGCTCTCATCGCCTCGCCCTCTTGTTGCTATCGGCCACTCGTCTATCATCTCACCATGGTGTGGTGGCGGCGCGATACCACCCTCTCTCCTGTTTACGGCCGCGCCCAACGCCTTCTCCGCTCCCACTCGGCCGCCCTCCGCTCCCGCTGCTTCTCGTGCGCGCTTTCCAAGTCAGCCCAACACGAAGACGACAATAATGGCAGCAAGCGCCCCGCCGGCATGTCCAACCTTGAGTGGATGCAGCTACAACACTACCAACGGTGGCGGAAGCGGCTGATGGACGACCCATACCAGGCCATCTTCGGGGCCAGCAACAGCAGATTGGCGGGCAAGGGGCTTTCAGACTGGGAGTGGATCCACAAGAGCTTCCCCAAATGGATGCTATGGGACATGGAAAGCCGCAGGGATCCGAGGCGCGTCCAGATGAGAGACGAGGAGGCGGCTGCACGGTTCGAGCGCCATGGTTCGAATGGCATTGAGTCACCTTCCGATACACGAAGACCGCGGGAGCAGTCTATCACCAGCTTCGAATCTCCGGCACCGCTACCACCAAGGAGTACAGACTCTTTTACCCACTACTTGGAGAAGGTGCAATTGAATGCTGAGGCTCAATCCGACGAGCTGAGCAAGGCTGCATCCGCCGCAGACGCCTCCGTGATGCGTCAGCTCCTCAGGGCGAAGCGTCAGGAAACTCAGGATCAAAGGCCTGACACGGGTGACGTATCAACCGGAGCCACCTGGAGACAGACTGCGCTCCAGAGAAGATCGGTACAAGGCGTCATAGCTCCGACTGAGCCAGTCCCGACTGAGGCAGCGCCGGCGCAGGTAGTCGAGGCTCAAAACGAATCACCGACTACCGTGTCACCGACCGCCCCAGACGACCACTCTTCGACGCAGTTAGTAGCCCCAATGAATGAGACCGCGACCAAGCTCGCAAAACCAGCGGCCCAAGCGACAGACATACCACCTGTACGGTCAACCTCAAAGATTCTCAGCCAGCTACCTGAAGACGATGTTGACTTCCTGACCGCGGCTGACATCCGCGCATCCATGCGCAGAAAAAGGTGTAGCATCCTGAGTGACAAACAGAAGGAAGCAGAGAGACTCAACTTGGAGAAGACCTTTGCAAGGATACACGAGAAAGATGCTTGCCTTGATCCGACAATCACGTCCAAGTTCATTAGTAACCAGCTCGAGCGTCGCGTGGCACATCAGATGCGAGAGCCGAAGGCTGACTTTCCGTCCGCTCCACAGCCAAACCCGATCGGAGCCCTAGCAGAAACGGTACGGCTGGACTCTAGTAATGGCCGCTTGTCAACATGGCCGGCATGGTTAGAACGAGGCAGTTGCTACTTCTCAAAGCACTTCTGGCAAGATCCCACTGAAGAAGCCGACGCAACCAAGACTCGCCTCTTTTTTGATAAAGTAATGGCGCGCATTCGAAAGGGCCGTTTTACGATGAAGCAAGTCATCCAAGATCTCGAAACAGACATTCCGGGATCGAAGCCTCTATTAAAGCGTATGAAAGCAGACGAAGAGTTACTAGACTCTGCTATTCGTGCCCTCCGATCACGGGCAGTGAGCGGCGAATCCTCTCTAGTGACACCAAAGAAGCTTAGAGCAATCCAAGCACTACGATTAAAGTATCAGGATACGGACCACGAGCTGGATGCAGCATACACGAAACTACGAGATCTCGGCAACCCAGATGTGACTATGACTGTTTCACCAGCTTTCAAGAGACGACTTAGCATCGCCGCAAAGATTACTGAAAAGAACGCTCACCTTACGCGCTACCTGATTTGGAGCCTGCAGGCCCGTCTTGAGGATCCAGAAATTGACTCACGCATTCTGCCACACTATAAGGTTGTGGCAAATAGCCTCCTGACACTACGAGATACCCAGCTGGCCTTGTGTCGACTGGTGGAGCGCGCTATGCTGGTCTATGGCGTAGCGCTGAAGGGTGCTGAAGGCGTCGATATTGGGGCCCAAACATCTGAAGTCGACTCTTCTGCTGAAGAGATCCAGTCTTCTCGTCCTCAAGAGTTTTCGGAAGTGAGTGAGGTCGACAAAGCCCAGCTCCGCCCCAAGGTAGCTGCTGAGGAGCGCCTTGCCAACGAGGTCGAAGCACAGAAGTCTGCTATGCGCGGGCTCTCAGATGACGGATACGCAAGAGCACCAAAACCTGTGATTAGAAAGACTTTCGAAGTGCAAGACCCTCTTGCCCACAGCTTGTTCAGACCCTTTGGGCCGGTGTTGGACAGCTTGAGCAGGGAGAGCACATTGGCAGCCGAAACTATCAACGCTGATGAAGTCGCGGAGCATAAGCGTGATGATTTTCCATTGGTTGCTGAGGTAAGGAAGGCATATGAGGACACTTGTGCGATCACTGTCGAACACAAGCAGCTAGCCGACGCGGCTGTCGAGGTCAGATCCGAACAAGACACATATCTCTCGCAGAAGATGTTGAACGACGGCCCTCATTCTGCTCCTCTCACATCTCCCACAATCGACGAACCCACCATCCACTGTTATGCCAATCCGGGTTCTCGCGTGGTGCCACCCACGTGTAAATCTGTCGAGGCACAGGTTGCTAAAGAAGCTGTACAAAGCTCTCCAGTCGCCCTCGAGCCTTCTCCGTCCATCGAGTCCGCTGCTCCTGCTTCTGAACTAGCCGAACCCCCCAAGGAGTCAATCACAGACGCATCGATTCTGGCCGCATCGCCTCCGTTACCAACCGCAAATGTCCCGACACACTACACTATACTAATATACGACCCGCAAACCGACAAGCTTTTGCTTACCACTTCCACCAGCGGCCCGCCACGGGATACCTCCCCGGCCATGCCACTACATCAAGCGCTCACAACCCTCGAGGCACCCGCCAAGTTCGTCCCATACATTAGCGACGGCCATGAAGTAGTGAGCGTGAAGCGTGATATGCTCATTCTCCGCGACGCTCTCTATCCTTCGTCATCAAACCAGCTGTTCGACACCTTCGACACATCCTCTGTCCCAATGGACACGGATAGGAGCACCATGAACCCGATAGACGGTACAACGCGCCTCTCGCCAACAGGTTACGTCGGCCCCGAAGAGAGTCAGGAACAGCTTGAGAAGGAGTTTGATGAACGGCGCCAGGCGGCTGGGCATTTGAACAAGAGAGATGACGGGCAACGAAAGCGCGAAGCGCAGGGCGAAAGGAAGGGTGGGAGAGGTGCTAGTGTGGCCAAGTCAGCCATTTGGGCGGCAGCTATGTGCTACGTTGTTGGTGTATTTGGGGAGATTGCTAGTTCGTCTTAAGGTTGCGTAGTATATGCATGGTTCGGATGGTTTTTGGCGTTTCGTCGCGGGGATTGGCAAGCTGGCGTTTGGCTGCTCTTTTGTATGTTCGGGACACGACTGTCAGCAGCCTGTCTTTTGTATGAATATAACTATGATGCCTTCTCTCAGTTAACAGGATCTTGCTCCATGTTTACCTGGCCCATGATGTGTACGGTCAACCCATGACGCCTTCCTCTTCTCTTTCCCACGGAAGCACCTATGATTCGCCTTACTCCGCATTTCCTAATAGCCTCCTTTCTTCCTCTACTACCTCTACTGTATTTTGCTCCCCACTCGTCGCTCTTTGCAAACTAACCGCCACAGCCGCTCCAATGATCAATACCGCACCTACCAAACTCTCAATCGGCGGCGTCGTACCCCAAATCACCCGTTCAACCACCAGCGCAAACACAAGCTGCAAATACGTCACATTTGTGGCTCTTCCGCCCTTCTCCCTTTGAAGTCCCTCTGTTAACAAGAACTGCAACAGAAACCCAAAAACCCCGATGATGCCAATCAAGCTCCACTGTCCGATGGTCTTCGGCACAACGAAGTTTAAATCGGGATGCATGAAGATGATCATGGCAGAACCAAGAGTAGCGATACTAGCAAAATAATTCACACTGATGAGCGAATGCGCTCGTTTGCCAATGACGCGGATAGTTGCGTATGCTGTGCTTGCGCCGAAGGTGCCTAGAATGGCGACAAGAATAGCTAGCGTGCGTTGGTGTGCTGAGGCCAGGGATATCGGCGCTTTTCCATTTAGTCGATCCGGGGAGGAAGAAGAATCAAACAACCAAGCCGGCTTTGCAACAAACACCACTCCTGAAAATGCTACAAGACTGCAAGTCCCTTCCTTCCACGAAAAGGGCTCCCGGAGCCAAACAAAACAGACCATCGCTGTCATTGTGGGTATCAGAAAGGTAATCACCGTCGCATCTGCTATATCAAGATATGACAATGAATCTACATGTGGTGTTAACCTTTTCCTTCACCGTCCCTCTTATCATCAGGGAAACTTACAATACAGTCCAAATAACCCCACAAATCCGGCAAATCCTCTAAGAATAAGCAGCTGACGGATACCGCGCGGACCAAAAGGGAAATCGGGAGTGCTGTGGTAGGACATGTATGCCGTTCCGAGAATGGTAGTGCAGAGCATGCGAATAAAAATTATTTGGAGGGCGTGGAAGGGCTGGCTAAGGCAGTCGGAGGATGATAGGAGCTTTGCGGCAGTGTTCATCTTTTCCTATTGTTAGTGGTGGGGGGAGGGCAAGGGTGCCGGAGAGGAGGGGACGTGTACAATTGAACCACATGTTTGGGCAAGGAAGACGAGAAAGATGCCTAAGTTCCGAACGTAGAAGCTGTGCAATTCGTTTCCTATCCTGATGCGTAGAGGTGGCGGTTCCTCTGCATCATTCTGTGTATTTTGCCCAGCGCGGTCGATAGTGGGCGGGAGAGAACTGGTGCTTGCACGACTTGCTGGTGGTGGTAGTGGTAGTGAGTCGTTGGTTGTTCCGTAAGACATCTTCAACTCCAAAAAAGTTCCAATTGCATGAGGTGTACGGAGTGCTGGGGCGGCCCAGGGACTGAAAGTCTTGCCACATCGGATGTAGGTCACGTTTGGGCCGCTTCTAGCCTTTGCTTACCTCGGCAATACTTCCCAATTCAGCAGTTCGCTTAATTTCAGCTCAGTCCTCTACATTCACTTCTGACTTCGTAAAAGTATCGAGTAATTTGACAAGGCTCTTGTTTTGAGCAAGATGTACGCAAGTACGTAAGCTCGCATTCTTACCAATTCCCAAAAAGCGCTAGAAGCACCGCGCAAACCCTTCTGCTGCTTCAGTCACATCTACAAGATTGAGATGCCTTTCGATGATACCTAAAGCCGGCGGGGCCCACGCGCTAGAGAAACTAACAGAAAAAGTGCAATATGACACAGCGGAGGTCCTCGTAGAGCTTTTACCTACAATAGACGTTCGCGCTGTGTAAGTTTTACTCTATGCATAACTGTAGACAGGCTTATCTTGCACTTTTAATGCACCTTGAGAGATGATGCCGGTGACGTAGACCCGGTGAGCGTACAGGACGTAGGGGGCGTCGCGAACCCAGGGGCGGAGGGCCTCGCTCGCTCCTGAAGCCCCTTGTGGACGAAGCTGCATGGGCCGCGGCGGTGAGATTGCTCTTGAAGTCGCCGTTCGATCTTCAGCACTGAACGTTGGATATCTCGTATATGGGTCGTGTCTTGTCTCCGAAAGAGATCAGACAGACGGCTGGAACTAGGCTGGAGCAGACCGCGACGATTGGTTCTGCTAGCAAAGGTTCGATTTGGGTGAAGGTAAAGGTGAAAGTAGGGGACTCGCAGGTGAAACTGGGGAAGCGAGTCATAGTACCCTTGATACCAATAGGGTTGAGGGTGTATGTAACGGGTAGTAGCTATTATTCGGTTACAAATGTTCCAAGGGAGGCTAAGGACGAGATAGGGGTTCTGTGTGGCGGCATAATAAGGCATTCTGTGTGCTAGTTTTCAGGGAGTAGCTGTGTCATAATATACATAGGGAAAGTGTTGCAGTGCGCAGTGTGTGTTAGATACGGTAAGCCAAGCGAACTCGACAATCACGGAAGAGCGAGTTAATGGATCGGGAAGAAGTCTGCTGGCGTACTATATTACCAAGATAGACGGCGTTCATCACCATCCTGCGGCTCGTGATTAATGGAGCGATATAAGCCACGCAGTCCTCAGGGCCGTGCGCCGGGCTCACGTGACAAGGCGTTGCGCTAAAATGATCGTCTAGTAAATTAGTCGACACCTTTCCAATTGCCGGTATGCTTCGGTGAATCATTCACCGTTGCACGACGCCAAGGCCATTGCACCCATCATCACCATCGACTCCACCTTCCGTCCCACGCTCTAGCCACTGCGTCACAGTTGCTGGCTGCCTTTTTGGCTTGTGTGTATTCTTACTCAGCTATGGCGCCTTCACAGCGGGATACCAGCCCCACATCCTTCATCGATCTCACAATATCCTCTCCTGAACCACCGGAGCGGCAAACCGGACCAAAAGGGCACTCGCCTCCGCGGCAGTCTTGCCTGACATTCAAACCCGAGCGGCCCCAACACGACATGACACGCGTCAAAAATGAGTATAGCCAACCGGCAACTTCCGCCCGGCATCCAGGGGCTCTACATGAACACCAGGCACATGCCGTGAATCCCGAGCATGTCAAGCACATCATTGCCAAAGCCAACACTCAGGATCTGCAAAAGGTCCTGCTCGATCTTTGCCGTGTCTCGCCTGCCTTCGCCGGCGCGCTGGTGCGTGGACTGGCGCTGCAATCAACATCCGCGCAAGGGATGATCAACCGGCACCGGAAGCCTTCGCAAAAGTCCAGTATCCAATCTTCGGATGATGAAGATAGAGATGATGTGTATCATCAAAGCATTCGGAAGCGACTTGCTCCCAGCTCGGCTATCTCAATTCCACGGGGGCATGCACTACCTTCACGGGTCCGCAACAATGATAGCAGTGGTACTACCCCACCGCCACCTCATGGCTCTCAGTCAGTCCCGCGGGTGAAGCGTGAAATTGACTACACGACTTCTTTTGTCGATTCAGATGGTGAGCTACGTTATCCGCGTACTGCTCCGCGGCCAACTGCCGATTGGACCTCACTACGACACATAGCAAGCCCTTCGTCTGGCATAAATTGCATACCAAATTCAGCTCTTCTTGCAAAGCGGCTGATCGCGGCCAGGAAGGAGTCCTTACCTGCGACCAAGACTTGCAACCGATGCAACGAGCCGTGGACTTCAAAGGAAACTCCCTGCATATACCACCCAGGGAACAAGATGAAGCAAGCAGACGGATCAGAACTGTGGAATTGCTGTGACGAACCTGAGGATGATCCTGGCTGCCAATCCGGAGAACACGTCACTGAGGAAGTGCCGAGCCTCGATACTCATTTGCACCGGAAACGACCGAGCGCATCGCCAGGTCCGAGCGGGTTGCCTCTGAAGAGATCCAGGGCGTTCTAGCAACCGTCTTAGCGACTCTGTAAGCAGTCTATACCGCCTCTTTTAACGCTGGACTGGCAACGAGTACAAGCCGCACGGTAGCTTCCGCACCCATCACTTGGCACCTCTACTATTCTGTCTAGACATAGATCAGCACGGGTCTAATCTCATTGTCAGTGTCTTCTTGGTTGTCATAGCGTGGGCGTTCTTGAGCCGCAGGGATGCAGATATTGTCGTATTGTCATGGAAGCCCTGACCAACTTTACAACCACCGGGCTACTTTCCAGGGTCTAGACACCTTGGCCTTGTGATACAAGCGCAACTCCGACAGTAGAGGTATCATGCTCCGACCACGCCTTGCGGTTGCGTCATCAGTTTGTTTCTACCAATTGTATGGGCGGCACCACTCTCCATCCATAGATAACCCGTCGACATTCCACTTGGCTTGCCTTCCTGTTTCCGTTTATCGAGTTTTAATCTGTACTCGTCGTCATATAGCCCCCATCTGCCTGAGTGACAAGGGGCTTTTCAATCACCCGCAGCACGACAGGATGGAAGCGGGGGTGGCAACTAACTTTACACAAGTTGTCACTCATCTAAGGAGTGTTGCCCTCACAGCGCTCACACAACCGCGCTATCGCTTTTCCAGTTATCTCGTACTGGTCTCACTACCGCACCTCAAATATACAACTTCATTTGTGGCTCATGACTTTGATCACCGTCATCACCACTCTGCACTTGGACATACCTCAAAGAGGAAGCCTCAGGACAGGAACTTAAGTCAAGAACTCGGCAATGTAATACTCTCCTGGCGTCCTAGGCACTACCTTTGTGGCCATCCCGTTGATTATTGCCGTGCCATCAGTGGCCATACTCCAAGAACCGACCGCCGCCGACTTTCGACTGTATTACCTGCGCACCAACAGATAAGCATCTCTACCGTTTTTGAACTTCTTACACGCACACAACCGCTATGTTCATTGTACTGAAAGGAAATTTGGGAGAGCGGTAATATTGCAAATCTGGTATCTAATAGCAAATAACAAAAAATGCGATAACTACAGCACTTGTGCAAATATAGAAAAGACCACCTGCCTTCCTCTTGTTTATCAGTTACTGGCCTGGCGCATGCGCAATATCCCTAATATCCTTAGTTTCGATGCGTCCTACAGCAGGATACATATCATGCCGATCGATGAGACTATTCACCGTCGTCACGTTGTCCAACCTGTCCTTCTCCCCCTCACTACTTACAGTATCGACCTGCATCAGCCCGTTCTTGTCCACCTCTTGTACCGTAGTCCGTTCGGGGAACGGCTTCGCTTCGCCCACGTTCTCTTGAATAGGGGGAACATCAGACTTCTCAAGCGAGAGCTTCCTCATTCGGGAGTCCAAATTCGAAGACGGGGTATTGGGAATTTCGCTGAGGGATTTGGAACGTATGGTTCTCAGGGTGTTGGAATCTTCAGATGTGCGGTTGGCGGCTTCACTGGTGGAAAGGGAACGTTGCGGGTCCAAGGCCGATGCATCGGGGACGCTCCTAGAACGCTGCTTCTCCTCGGAGTGTTTGCCACCCTTGGACCAGGATTTGAAATTGAAGCCCGAGAGCCAGCCCGGACGCCTATCTTTTCCCAGCCCGGGGCTCGTGACGCGTTCGGCGGCTAGTTGGATGTGCGACTTTTGTTCAGGTACCGCAAGCGTGCTAACTGGTGCTGGTGCTGGTGCGGAGCGCATGTCGGAGTCGGATTTCCGGCGTGAGCCGGCTGCGCTGGTGTGTGTTTCTGACAGGCCCAAGCCTGCGCGGTGCTTTGCCAGGCTTGATTCTTTGAGCTCCTCGCTTATGTACTCGAGAGCTTTTTCGATGACCTCAATGTACTCTGGATAGTCGACTTCACACGCCTCACGGATGAGACACAGCTTCTCCCAGTCCTGTCGCACCAATGGACCTGTTAGTTCAGGATGCCAGCCCATGCTCTTGAGATCAGATCTAGTCCCGCGATCAACCTGCTCTTTGACACCCATGAGATCAATCAGCGCGTCTACTTCTGTGCGCACGACTTTGACGTATTCATTGAAGCGCGTGGTATCCTTGACGGTCCAATGTGTGTTTGTCATGCTCATGTTACGCTTGAGGCTCGCCCGAGTACCCGTCTGCGTGAGGAGATCTTTGAGTAAAGCATACTTCTCGCGGAAGCCTTCGAGGCGATTGGTATCTAGAGCTGGGTATTCAGGCCGGTAGAAGGATTTGGGGCTCTTCAGGCCGTAGACACTCATCAGCTCTTCTCGCGACATGTTGGCGGGACGGCCTGCAATCTCGTGCAGCGCTCTCCTGATTTTGGCGTTGATCAGTTCATCGTCGAGCCTCGGGTCCCTGAGGCCAAAATTTACAGGTAGATGCGGATCTGGGTTCGTAATGCCGGGGTGACTTGGGATCATGTGTCTTGCAATCGTGGCAGGGGGCGCCGAGATACCCACTGCATCGCCAAAAATGAGCAGCCGGCCCTGCTGGAGGCCAAGTTTTGCAAGTGCAACCTTTTGCGCATGGTTATGGTCTTTGGAGGGACAAATAAGGTTGAAGGCTTCGACGCAGGTGCTGAATTGTGTGGCGAGAGAGAAGACGTCGGTCAGGATCTGGGCTTTGCTCTTCCCTCCAGCTGCTTCGACGTAGTCGGTTGTACTTTTTTCTGTCATGGTTGCGGGGTACGGTAAGCTGAATTTTCAGCTCAGCGCAGTACCTAGGCGAGGGGTGTTGCCTGGTGTAAGGCGATCAGGATGTTCCAAGTCAATATACGCAGTAGGTGCGCATGACGTGTGAAGGAATCGCATGTGGCGCAGGAAGCGAGCGGGGCTTCCTGATCGGCAGTCGTCCATCCAAGTTGAGTTGCTATTGCAGTCTCGTCCTTTGCAGTGCAGTTCGCGACTATGTGCCTATACCCGTTGTTACGCATTGCTAACCTACCACCCTACATGCCAGTGCCTTTTTCCCGCCGCAAGGTGTGAACATGGTGGCGCCACACGTGCGCAGTTTTTGGCTCACCGCTCGCACGTGCGCAAGCTCGCTGCAGAAGGTGATGCACGGATGGGCCAGGTCTCGCATCATTGGTCACGTCCCAGGCTATTATTGAGGAAAGTGGTGAGAAGATGGTGGGGAAAGAAAAACGGTGTAGCGAGGAATGGTATGCAGTAACAACATGTCTTGTCGTGGTTGATCGAGTGTGAGGCATGTCCATATCGAGGCTAGCGCCCGGAACAGTCTTCCACCTTGCAAGCTTAGGGGACATTCACCCTCCCCGTCCCCTCCCCTCCAACGGCTTCGAACAGTTCGCCAGTTGCAGCCGCATCGGCGGTTTGTCTACTCATGGTGAGGTGCGCACCCACTGCCTCATTGTCCGCCGGAGGCATGCATCCGAAAGGTATCAGGAGCAACCTCGAGTTCGTAAACTGCACCTTGTCTGCATAATCGCTGTGTGATGGAACGCATTATTATTGCTTCGCTTGGAATACATGTACCACAGTAGAGCCGACCTCGGTAAGCTATTTTGGGTTTCGCAATGTCTCCTGTGCCAGTCGCATTCATCGGTAGTCGAAGGTGCAGCTCGGCAGCGCAGCATCTGCATGTGGGCTTGCCGCTTGCATGCGGTTCGACATTTTCGTTAGACTACTCCGTACCGATACCACCTACATATCTTCTAGGAATCGAGGACCCAGAACACGGGTAGGAAATTCCTCTAGCCTCTACTACTTGGGTTGGTGCGGTGGGTTCTTGACTCGCAGTCCGCCCACTGCTTCTCGCGATAGCTCAACTTGGATAGTAGATCATGTCCGCGTAACAGCAAGCAGAGACACCCAAACCGATGCCGTCCTCACTGCTTAGAGTCATAATGTGTGCTTTCTTTCGTTTTAACAGTATACCCGAGTATCTAAGCTCCTGCAGGTTCATGGCACAAGTACCGGGACTAGAATCCTTTGCCGCATCCATACTAACTGACAAGGGAAAGGAGGTGGGACCCTTGCACTTGCGGCCGTGATATATGCATGGGACGGGAATTCGAGCGCATTCCCCGCTGTGGGATTCTACGCTCGGGACGAGTACCTAGTCGGCGTCCGTCAACTACAAGAGCCCAAGGCCGTCCGCTGCCTGGTTCCTGGGACCTGCAGCCAAATTGTGAGCAAGAAGAAATCGTACAGCATATCGTCAACATGAGTGTTTCGGTCGGTTCCTGGCAGTTTTCGCCAATTGTCACTCAATTCCCCACAGGTGTTTTACCAAACCTTGGGTTCTGGAGCGCGAGTAATGGTTCTTGGGAGTACCAGATTCAGTTGGCATGGCCGCTGAACTGGACTTCTCAGGCAGAGACCAGCACTGTGGAGACGATGTAAGTGTTGTCATGGAGGACGTCTGGGGACGGTGTTGGATTGCATATTCACCCTACCAGGTATGTACTTGACGGCAATGCTCTCGGTATGACGGCTACAGAAGCCTTCCGCCGTCGTCGCCCGGTCGAATTCAACATGCCAGACTGTATCGTCGTCAGCATTGGCTACCCGGAAACCATCCAAGACTCGCCCTACAGCACGCAACGAAGCTACGACTTGCAGCCCCCCGTCTGCGCCAACTGCACACCGCCAGCCTACCCGGGCGTGCCCTCTAACGCGGACAACTTTATTGAGTTCATCGACACAGCGCTCCGGCCCTGGGTCCGTGACACTGCTTTCCCAAACGCAAACTTCGACCGGGACGCGCTCTACGGTCACTCTTTCGCCGGCCTGTTCGTGCTGTATGCGCTGACGGTACGACCGGATGTGTTCGACACGTTCCTAGCGTCGTCTATTGCCCTGACATTCAACAACAACTACGTCTTCGACTACAGCGGGTTCCTCGCACCTTTGACCAACTCATCTTCTTCCTCGTACGAAGCATACTCCAACAGCACAACAAGCAAGCCGGCTTTGCAACTCAGCTACGGCGCGCTCGAATCCGACTTTGAGCAGCGACGGACGGAAACGGATGAAGAGTTTGCGTTCAGAGTCAGCATCCTTGAGACGATTAATATGGCGCCGTTGATGCAGAAGTTGTACCAGAAGGTGAAGAATAGTAGGGCGCTGAGGGATGTCGATCTGCATGTGTATCCGCATAGCGATCACGCGGCTGTGGCGGCTGCAGCACTGGCGGATGGGATTGACTATTTCCTGAATTGGTGCAGTGACAAGTATTGCTAGGGTCGAAGAAAGTGTTAGTTAGAGAAATACAACGATGGCATTATTCACAGTAGTTACCTCTTCCAGCCGCCAGCGCACGGTCTTGCGTGTGTACCTAGCGAGGGCGAGGGTGAGGGCGAGTGGATGCGGCGAAAAGCCGGCCAGCAGCGATTCGGGGTTCGTCTTGGCGTCACGTGCACGAGGGGAGCAAGTTCGTAGTGGGGACTTGTTGTTCAAAGATTTCGCCTAGGGCCTCCGACACGTCACTCGGAGGGGGAAAAGAAGGGTCCGGTGAGCGAGCGATGATGGCATGTGGGAACGGGCATGGAAGCAAAAAGGGGAGTGTGCCCGCTGGCCACCTCGACGCCCTTCTCGACCGACCAGACTCCTGATCACGATGCAGCGGGCCAACACGACAGACAGCGTGCGCGCGGGCTTCGGCTCCATCTCGACCCTCAACCTCAACAAGCCTGTGCGGCCGGGGATTGAGCGGGCGCCGACATCGACCAACCTCAGCAGGCCGCTGCCCATCCAGCGGCTCGAGGGCAAGGTGGTGCTCATCACGGGCGGCGGCGGCAAGGTGGGCGTCGAGTCGGCCGGCCGGCTGCTCGTCGAGGGCTGCAACGTGGCGCTCGTCGACGTCGACCAGACGGCGCTCGAGGCTGCCGTGCCGGTGCTGAAGGCGGCCATCCCGACGGGCACGCCGCCCGAATCGCGACTGCTGACGATTGTGGCCGACGCAACCAAGGAGGCGGATGTCGAGGCGTGTGCCAAGAAGGTGGTGCAGCGCTTCGGCCAGCTCGACGCCGCGCTGCTGAACTGCTGCGACCGCGGCGAGTCCAAGACGCTCTTCGACGTGACCGAGGACGACTTCGACCGCATCATGGCCACTAATGCAAAGTCGGGTACGCGCGCGCTGTGTCCCCTCCGTGGCTGTCTATGGCTCTCTGCTGACCCTCGGCCCCCCAGCCTTCCTCGGCGTCAAGTACTGCGCAGCCGCGATGCAGACCACGAGCTCGCCCACCCACGGCGGCTCCATCATCATCCGCTCCTCCATCGCCGGCCTGCGCGGCCTGCCCGGCATGATCTCGTACAGCGCGTCCAAGTTTGCGCTCCGTGGCATCGCCCTCACCGCCGCCGAGGAGCTCGGCCAGTACCGCATCCGCGTCAACACCATCCACACCAGCATCATCAACACGCCCGGTTACCAGCACGGCTGGGACGAGGAGAGGCTGCAGGAGCTCAAGGGCGAGACCTCGCTGGACCGCTTCAGCAGCCCGGACGACGTGGCGAGTGTCGTTGCGTTTCTGGTCAGCGAGGACAGCAAGTTTATGACCGGCGGGCATCTGAAGATTGATGGCGGTTGTGTTGCCGTGTAAACACCTAACAGGCCGCTGCGTGTTGTTACATTTCGTGGCCAGCAAGCTTGGAGTCTCCACCGCAAGCCGCCATCGGACCCTGCAACCTCTGCTGCCGCACCCTAACCCGGCAGCCCATCTCCTCCCCATGCATGGCCCACCACTAGCCTCCATCGCCGCACTAGGACAGATAAACAAGGCTCTTGTCGATGCGCTCGGCACACATCTTGAGCAAGACTGGGCGCAGGGGCTCGTACGCGTTTGGGAGAGTCGACTCTTTCGCTCTTGTTGCTAGTCATGGACGGATATAGATTGTGCTGATCGGGGTATACTCATTATCTCAAAATACCCCACATAAACGCCCAATTCAAAACATCCTTCCAGCTTTCATCGTCTTTCAAGTCTCGCAGGACCAGACAGTCTACATCTTGATCAGCATCCGCACCGTGTGAATGAAATCCTGACTATCCTTCTCCTGCTGCTCAAAACTTTGCTTAAATGCCGCCAGCCCTGCGAGAATACCACAGACCATGAATATCAACGAAACAAACGACCATATCACCCCCCAGCACTGCGAAGACCCTCCATACCGCTTGGCAAACACACTAGCGTCCGACGAGTTCACCTTGCGCAAGATGAGATCGTCACAGATGTCCCAAACGCTGTATAGCGACGACATGACGCCGATGAAGAGCTGTTAACGTTAGTCTAAACGTAGCGCCGGGGCCGATCGGGGGGGCGGGAAGACCTACAACCACGAACCTCAACGCCTCGCCATGCTCGATAAACCAAAAAGCGACCAACAACCCCACGCTCAATAAGATTGTCACAATCGTCAACCAATCCTTGCGCGCCCACCACAGCGTTAACAAAAAGCAGACCCCAAGGACAATACTCGCCACCTTGGATGCCACGATATTGAAACCACAGAAGGTGAGCAAGGCGCCGATTAAGGAAGAACCCAGGTACCCGGCTGGCAGCGTAATGAATTGCTTGCCGCCGCGCATATGGGTTACGCCGCCTTCATGGGGGTCCAACGATATCGACTCAATGTGGCCGCCGGTACAGCAGGATGTGATTGCGTGTGAGAACTCGTGAAAGGCTATTACTAGCATCTGTTCTACGTCTTAGCTGATGTCGACCCTTTGTCGCCTGATATGTGTGTATCATGTATAAACTCCAGACTACATTATTATTATACATACCTTGAATGGCCACAGCACCCATCGCACATAGGGCAGGTTCCATAAAAGGGCAATCACAACGACATAGGCTGCGATTACACCCAAAGTAACGGCTTGCGTGTGGTTCACTGACAGCCCGCGGCGCTCAAAGCGATGCGGACCCCCAGCGGTAGGACCGAGCGTATGGCGCGCGAGTCTGGCCAGAGTGTTTCCATCGACTGGAGCCATGCCGTTATGGCGTCGCATATAAGTCAGGCGAGTGTTGTGTGTACTATGAGGATTGTCGGGGATGCGAGAAGCGAGGATTTCTTTCGATCTTTGGAGAGCTGATGTTGTAGCCAAGGGTGGAGCTGACGCGTACAGCTGCGGTTGCTGTTTGCGATATGCGCCACACTAAATTTAGCATAGCGTGTGTGGCTGTGTTTAGCCATCATGTCCATCACGTTATTGGCTTGTTATTCGTCTTCAAAATGTGCTATCAATGCAAGTAGGATCAAACCGCAATACTATGATACAGTGTTGGATGCTAACTAGAAAAGTACTCAAAGTGTCGCAATGCCAACGGCCATGCGAAGTGAAGAATCTCAAACACGCTCCTGATGCATAGACGCACCCCTCTCAGGTGTATCCAGGTCTTTGTCATTGTACTTCTCATCGTGACCATTGGGTGCGGCAGCGCCATTGGCGGCCACGGAACTCCGACGGCGCTCCCAGTACGACTCGTCGCGCTCATTTCGGGTAATGTAGCCTGCGGGCATCCACTTCTTACTGCTGATAGCGTTGATGTGCGGGTCCGAGTACATAATGTCCACATTTTCGAGCGATAGCGACTTTGTTTCGAAGAGGAACATGTATACGATAGCCGCTGCGGCGAAATTGCAGCCGAAAAAGACAAAGCCAAATGCGTAGCTAATACCCTCGTCGGCGTAGGGTGTTAAGAATCCGATCAAAAAGTTGCCTAGTTGGTGTCGTTAGCAGAGGGATTCTTCCGCACACTCCGCTCAAGTTTACTTCGCCCGCAAACCTGAAGCGAGGAACATTAAAGAGAGAGTCTTACCAAGCCAGTTGAATGCTGTAGCAAGAGATGCCTGCTTTGCGCGAGTTCGTAGTGGGAAAGTTTCTCCAATCACCACCCAGATGAAAGGGCCCCACGTGGCGGCGAACGACGCAATAAACATGCACGCTGATACAATCATGACAATACCCGCAGCAGGATTGTCTTTGGGGGGTAGCACAGTGCCGACGATAGCGAAGATGAGAAGCCAAAGAGCTTGCCAGAGACCGCCGAGAACCAGAGGTACGCGCCGACCAACGCGCTCAATAAGGTACAGTCCAGGTACTGTCATTGCGACGTTTACGGCTCCGAGGATGAGCTGGACCTGGAGAGGATCGTCGATGCCAGCTGATTCAAAAATCGTAGCTCCATACTACACTCAGGTCAGCCACGTCCGCATAGGAGTGTTTCGTGTTGAGGGATGACTTACGTAAAAGAAGTAATTGACACCGGTCCATTGCTGGGAGAACTGGAGGGCGCAGCCGAGGAAGGTGCGGTACACGAGGCGGGGAATACCAGAAGGCTGGCCAGTGAAACATTCCTTCCAGGTACCCTGACCCGCGCTGTGTTGCTCGTTGATAGAATCCTCCATTTCCTTGAAATCTTCCTCGACCAACTTGTTCATGGGGTCATGTTTCATCCCTCGTAGGCGAGCCATGCTCATGCGTGCATCCTCCCAGCGGCCTCTACCCGCTAGCCACCTAGGAGATTCTGGCGCAAAGAGGACGCCAATTCCTAAAGGTAGCGAGAAAGCGATTCCGAGGCCGATGACAATCCTCCACGATGCAGAGCTCTCCTCGCCCGGGTGGTCGCGAACGATGTAGTTGATGATGTTTGAGACTGGCCAAAATATAAGCATGGTTCATGTGCGGTATGAGCGTGAGGCTACTTACTGACAATACCGACGGTGATCATGAGTTGATAGGATGCGACGACTGCGCCGCGAATCTCCCGAGGGCATACTTCGGACTGATACATGGGTACACCGATGGACAAGATGCCAACGCCGAAACCCGCGACCATGCGTCCGATGGTGATGTGGACCCAGCTAGTCATAGCAGTGATCTGGAGGATGTTCCCGATGACGAAGACGCATACACCAATGCAGAGATTCCGGCGTCGGCCAAACCAGTCGGCCGTATATGCGCCAGAGAGCGCTCCGATCAGGGTACCGATGGACATGAGGGAAACGAGCAGGGACTGGATTGTAGAGTCGAATTCAATCTCCCCAGAAGGCTGTGTTTGGCCGAACCGCTGGACGAAGTCTTCGAATAGCAGCATGCCCGAGATTTGGCCCTGTCTGTTGGTCAGTGGCTGAGCCGGTGACAAAATGCACTGGGAACAGACGTACCGTGTCGTATCCGAACAGAAAACCGCCAATGGAGGTGATGACCCCCAGCACGATGGCCTCTATGCCGCACTCGGCGCCGCGAAGGCGGACAGAACTGTCAGGCGTCAGAGGGGTTCTGCACATGGTATCTCATCTCGGGTGGTGGGAAACGTACACTTTGCCTAGACCTTTCATTGTTATGGTAGTTTTCGTCTCAAGCACAGCAGAAATGCTCAACGGGGAAGAGTATGGAAAGAGCTTGCTCGCGACCTGACGATCTGCTCCAGGCGGCCTTTTTAAGTAGCAGCCGTCAGGGCCAATCTGCTTCAGCGTGGTGCTATGCGGTAATGCCCAGCGTGGTGCCGAGCCATCGTCTCCGGGGCGGCTACGTCATTCGCGCCACGCCGTCACGCGAGTTGCAGCGCGAACGGTCTTGCACGCTTGGCTTGGCTGGGGCAGCAACCAAACAAAGGTTGGCGCGAGTGTTGGAGTCTTGACACTGCAGTAGCCTGGCTGACTACCGCAGCACAGCCGCTGGAGGACAAGGGCCGAGTATGTGGGGAAGCTGATCGCCGGCGCCGTGGCCAAGACAAATCCGCCGACCATTCCGGACAGCACCAATGATGGTCGGCTGCAGCGACGGGTGTGCAAGAGGAGGATCGTGGTCACAGGCGCCCATGACGAGAGACGTTGCATGACAGTACAGCTAGCTTTTTTTTCGTGAAGATTGCGTACCAGTACGGTGCAGACGCCTCTGATGCGTGATGCGCACCCCGCACGCCCTCATGAACTCAGAACGGCCTTTGTGCCGCACAGCCGGCTGCGAGGAACTGCTCCTTGGTCGCGTGATAGTTCCATGTCGGTGAGCCAGCATTATTGTTGATAGTCAGTTACTGCACGATTGCAAGGTGGACGCTCTCGGCGGTGGAGATGACGGAGACGAAGTCGAGTCCACGCACATCGGTAGGTACAACCTCAACAGTGAACACGTCGCATGGCTTCCGACTCTTCATCCTTGATGCCGCGATAGCCGCGAACATGCCCTTTGCTTGCAGCTTGCTTCCACTTCCTCCCTAATCTCAGTTCTCCATCATGTGGATCTGTCGTCGTCTCGTTTTTTTTTTTGCCCTGGCTCATGCTAACTTCCGAAGGTCGGCCGAAGACGACCCATAAATTGAGGCTCAACGAAAACACTAAGAACTTCCAAATCTCTTGGTACGGGGCAGTGTCGCACGAAAATTAATAATGCATCGAGACATCCTCGCTTTCTATTATTCTGATTCAATTGTTTATTGCTGTGTTATTAGTATTGCACCGCTGTCCCGACAGGTATGACTAGCGCGGCCCTGCTCTCTAATAGGCTACTGGCTACGCACAGCCACAACACAAGCCACGCTAGCTTTGGATGCTCTAGAGACGACATCAATGCCAGCATCTCACCAACGGAGACCTGTCTCTCGGCCTCGTGCACAGTTTTTGCGAAAACTTTCCTTATTTTTCTTCATGTCCAAGTTCGACATGGCCTTCGCAAGCACAAGTGCAAGAGACTTCAGCTGCGCTCACCCACATCGCCTGTGGCGTTCTTTTAGTACACGCACCACCGCAAACGTTCATGTCATGATGTCACAACGAGTATACCCCAATAAGCAGAAGATTCCAACGTGCCATCCAATTCACAACAATACAATACTTCTAGACCTTCGCCCAAAAAACTTCTCGAGCACACCTTGCAAAATGGTCAAAGACAACGACACCGTAATTTCGTACGTTCAACCTCCACCGGAGCCACCAATTCTCGTGTACTGACCCACAATCGAGCGAGTTCAACGACCTGGTCAACATGACCGCTTCCGAGCTCCAAGAATGGCTCGGCAGCGAAGAACCTGCCGGTTCAGGCTGGTCCAAGGACGACGGCTCTGGAGAAACAATTGGACACGAGTCCGGCCGCAAGATCGTCGCCATTCTGGAAAAGAACCCTAGCAAGGATGCCGAACAGTACGAGCAGGAAGACATTGACCATATGAGAAAGGTGGTTGCGTATTGTAAACGCCATCTGGCACAGGAGCAGAAAGCGAAGAAGGATACAAGTAGTAAGAGTTATAAAAGCTTGAAGAATTGGGGGCATGATGCCCAGAAAACTTAGCTTGGCTAGGAGGAAGCGTTGATAGGTAGTAACCAACTGGCTCCTCGAGCAGCTTGGAGGGCCTCGAACATCCTTTTACATCTACATCATTCTTTTACGCCGCCGCAGAGCAATTCCCTTGCATGACACCAACAAACGGTGCGGGCTCGACAGGCTCTGTTCTCCTTCTCTCAGGAGGCTCCCTCCGTACAAAACACTCTCCAACATAATCCCCCTCTTCACATGCCACAACCCACTTTCCTATCCCCATGGCTTGAGGCGCATGCCTCACGCCCCTTCCTCCGCCGCCGACGATCAAGTTACCGGGCCGGTACATTGGGTCTGCGAGCATGCGTTTGATCACGCTACAGTGAATAATGGCCTTGGCAGGGATATCGCGAGTTTCGCCCTTGGGTAGGGGCCATCGGATCGCTCTCCACGTGCCGTCTTCCTGTAGATCCATGCGACGAAATGGCAGGTATTCCATGACTAGCGAAAATTAGGCGTCGAGTTAGTATGTATCTCACATGCATTGCGTACGTGTGCACTCACTGTTCCAGGACACCACCCTCATGTGGTTGGCTCCGTTGTTGAACTGCAGAACGTCGTGAATACGGCCTTTTGTTGCGGCGCCATGGAGGTGTTTGAAGAAAAGTGTTTCCGGGTAATCGTAGTGATGGTGAAGAATGTTGTCCTCGTCCGTGTATTGGTTTGCTATTGGCAGATTTGGGTCTGAGGCCGGCGTTGGCGAAGGGGGGTTGACATCGATAGAGGGTACGTTGTTCTGACTCGAAGGACCAATGGCTGTTGGCCCTTCATAACAGCAATGCAGAGCCTCGAGCTTTTCTTGGTCAAACTCAAGGCCAGCTTTTTGAGCCTCACGCACCATCCAGACGAGAGCTACATGGCTCAAGGTCGAACCATCATCGCCGAGGGGCCAGCCTCCTCCGATGTCGGCATGGCAGCCGGGAAACCAAACCTCTTGGATGTCTTGTTCCCCTTCTTCGTCAACCAACTTTTTTGCTTTTGCAACATCGAACGACCTCATAGAAGGCGTGGTAGATCTGCGACTGCCATCTGTCCGAGAACATCCCACACTAAGACTACGCACGCCTGAAGTCTCGTGTGGGTCTCTGTATCGCTCCGGTGGGGCCAGCGTATCCCGGCGGCCCCGGGTCTGAACTTCTCCATTTCTCTCCTCATCCGCGTCATGCTTCTCGTCCTCGCCATGGATGGTATGTTTTAACTGTCCATTATGCTTAGGACGGCGTTTGTAGTACATGGACCTATCGGGCTTCTCCTGGGAGATAAGATCCTGTCTAAACTTTCCTCGGCGCTCATCAATAGCTACGGCGTGCCGAATTACACGAGCACTGCTTCGGGCAGTATATGGGAATTTGCTGCGCTGCATCCACGCATTTTCGAAGGCGGGAACACTGTTGACCGTGTCAAATAGACCGAGGAAGCGGATGGGTTTAACGGGACGACTGAATGTTTCTCTGAAAGCGCACATAAAGTCGAGTAGCTTCCGGTGTGCAGACTTCTCGCCCAGTTTGCGCTCTTTGTCTCTGGCCTCGGGCAGCCGGCATTGCCACTTCTGAAATGTCCTCAAGCTCAGAGTCAACAAAATTGTCTATAATCAAGGCATGCATACTCACTTCCATGCAAATTGGCACATTTCTTCGTTGCCTGTCTACGGAAGATTAGATTGTTCTCCTGCAAGACGGTGGTTTATTGCTTACGGACAGTAGGCCAACGTGGTCCAGCATCTCGGCAAGGAAACGAGCTGTATATGCGCCTCGCGAAAACCCGAAGAAGTATATGTCGTCGCCAGGGCTGTAATAGCGCATGAGAAACTAGTCGTTGAACGTCAGCCGCATCCCCCCTTTGTGTCTCCGCATCAAACTCAACGCCACAATACGCTTCCCTCTCGCGTGCAGAAAAGCATTAGCTTACTTTATATGCTGCCATAACATGCACGTCGAACGAAGTCCCTATTTTAGGTTAGACCTGGGCTACCTTATAAATTGGTCGAACGTGCCGATTGCGCTGTCTTTCGCCTTTGCATACCATGATTGGAACCGCTCCCATCGACCGGTCCGGGTCATCGAGCCGTTCGCCTTGGTGATGTAAGTGCCGATGCCCGGCTGGTAATAGTGAAATTGATCATCTCCATTACGATCAAGCATGCGATAAATCTTGAGGATGTTACTGTCTGCATCTGTACCCGAGAATTTGTTCCCCGTGCCATCGAAGCAGAGGACGAATTTCCTAGCTACGTGCGTCCGACCGCGGGACATGGCCGCTCCGTAGTCCGTAGGGTTGTTGTTAGGTTTCCATGGAGGTACCTGGCAAGAGGCGGTTGATGGGCGTGGCTGCTCTGTGTCCTCGACGAGCATGTTGACGACGTAAAACCTGATGTGGAAGGTGCTTGAGCAGATGAATGTGACGATAGCTGGGAAGCACGAGTTGCCCGGGCACGCATGAAGGAAGCAAGGAAATACCGATGAAGAATGGAGGAATCAGGATAAGTGCTACGGCTAATGCAGCGTGTCTCGCCGATCGACTTGTCGATAACGCACTCGGTAAGTGCGAAGTCGTCGCACAGCTAGTCAGTATTAGAGTGACTGCTGGTCATGCTCAACCAAGGTTCAACTCCCGGATGACAATCGACCCTTGACGGCACAGGGAAACCAGCCCGAATTCATGCGACATGTCGTGCTCTCGGTACCAAGATAGGGCGCGGCCCGGGTGTGGGTGTACACAGTAGAGCGTGCCAGTGAAGCTGAAGGCTCATTGGTAGTTCATGGTGATGGGACGGATACTTCGCGATTCCCATTGGCCTTGCCGCCCTGTAGCCTACGCATTCCTTTCAGGGTGCTGGAGGATGCCTTGAGCTGCAAGTGAGTGTGATGGGGAAGGACTGGTGCTCGCCGACGGAGCGAAGGAAAAGCGCATGTCCTCTCTTTTTGCGCACTAGGCCTGTCACGGATCAATTGGTGGGACCCGGTGGTTCGTGCGAGCCGCCTCCATCTCCTGTGTCCCATCGCTCCCACCTCCCACTACTCCCACGCTCCCACCCCGCCCCTCCGGCATCCATCTCAAGCCGCGTCGGATTCGGCGAGCTCGCGTCTGCGGGACAGCCCGTACCTAGCGCGCCTCCGATCATCACCACCTGGCACCAAGCACCAGCTGAAAGGCGCCTCGCACTACCTAGCAGTACGACGGGCTACTACTCGCCCAAGAATTCACTCATGGGCGGCCAAACAAGCGCTGGTCTCAGCGAGACTGCGTCTGCTTACCCGAAAGCAGCTGCATCTGGACGCCATCGTCTGCTTAGCTCTCTTTGACTTCTCGCTGCAGCTTAATACGGCACGGCCCTGAGACACCCCGAAAACTAGTATCGTGCCCTAGCACCAATTGTATCCTGATTCTCCTTGCACCTCTTGAGTACTTCGTACAGTAGATGCTCTCCAGCGATGGGATTCGTCTTGGCATACAGTCCCCGGTCCCTCAGCTCGAACCGACGGTAGTGTGAGCCCCGTCTGGTGTTACCATTCACAGGACCGACTACAGCCAATAGACAACGATGCGATTACAGCTCCCCCTACCATGCTGATTCTGGCAAAGACTCTTATGCGCTCGTTGCTAGCGTCTCAACTTTCAAGACTATTCGCCGACTACGTATGCTGATCGTTGCATCGTAGCCACCAGCGATCACAACCATGCGACTAGCTCGTAACTGATCGTGAGGACACAGCTGATGCACCGCGAGCATGGCGCCCCCGCGCGCCCGTAGCTTTTTCGCTAGATAATTTGTAATCTTTTAGAGTCCCCCGGATCATTCATAGCCTTCCTTATCTTATGTTCCTCCCACAAGCTTACATGGGCAACTATTCATCATGCCTAGTCAACTGCAGATATTGTTTGGAAAGCTCAGGAGGAAGCCGACTCAAGCAAGCGATGGCAGGTCAGCAGAAGCATTGAGCGGAACGAAGAACAATCAGAAGACTGCTATTATTGACGACATCAAAGGTCTGGGTGTCAAGAATGCCAAATTCGCCCTGGATGCCGTTACGACGCTTGCATCTGGCGAGCCCCTCGACGACAAGGACTTATTGCTTGAGCAGGGTGTTCAGATGCTCCAGAGTCTGCCGCTGAACAGTGGCCTCGGCGCGAAGGTCTCGGACAGCTTCATTAGCATGCTTTGGAACGATCTGCCGCATCCAACACCTACACATGCCGGTCCCTCGGCACGGTATCGCAAACATGACGGCTCTGGCAACAATCCTCACAAACCCGAGTTTGGCAAAGCGGGTTCCCCTTACGCACGCAATGTGCCACCTTCAAAACCCAAAGGTAAGCAAAACTCGACTACAACGATCTTCGCACATGACTCACGCCATACAGGACCCAACCTCCCAGACGTTGAGGATGTATACGATGCTCTTCTCAGGCGCAATGGTCCTTTCCGTCCGCATCCCTCTGGCCTGAACAGGTTGTTCTTTTCCTTTGCCACCATAGTCATCCACGAATGTTTTCAGACCTCCAGGGAAGACCCTTGGATTAATGAGACGTCCAGCTATGTCGATCTTAGCACACTGTACGGCAACACGGAGAAGGAGCAGAGGCGTGTGCGAACTTATCACAACGGCGGGATCCACCCAGATTCAATCGCTTCTGAGCGCATTATGATGATGCCGCCTGGCGTGGTTGCTGTTCTCCTGATGTTCTCGAGGAACCACAACCATATTGCGGGTTCACTGTTTTCGGTAAATGAGGACGGCAAATACAAGTCCTGGGAGACTCTGGACGAAGCGGGCCAGAAATGGTAATAGTCCCATGTTGATTCTGGGACAAATCCATCTGACCAAGTACCATAGGCAAGACGAGGATATCTTCCAGATCACTCGCAATATCAACGTTGGATTCTTCGCCTTTGTGGTACTTAGAGACTACGTCGCGGCTATCCTTAACACGCCACGAGCCAATTCCGAATGGTCTCTGGATCTAGGTAAGGAGATCAAGCAAGGCGGTACCCGCGTTGAACGAGGGACCGGTAGCCAAGTCTCCGTCGAGTTTGCAGTCTTGTATCATTGGCACGCCGCTCTGAGTGCAGCGGATGACAAGTGGATGGAAGACATAATCCGCTCTGTTTTCCCTGATCTACAACACGTCGACGATGTCACCATCGAGATGTTTCAGAATGTGATGAAGGTATACGGCCACGACTTAATGAAGAAGAAGCCTAGCGAATGGACTTTTGGAGGTCTCGAGCGAGGTGCCGATGGCAGGTTCAAGGACGAGCAGCTTGCCGAGCTAATCAAAGACTGCATCGAAGAGCCCGCTCATGCATTTGGCGCACATGGTACACCTGCTAGCTTAAGGATCGTCGACATCGTGGGTCAATTACAGGCGCGTGACATGTTCAATGTCTGCACATTGAACGAGTTCCGCCGATATCTGAATCTGAAGCCGTATGAGACTTTCGAGGACTGGTATGTAAAACCCAGGGACCATACAGCACTGTAGACACGTACTAACGTGTACACCAACATCTAGGTGCTCCGATAAAGAGACTGCGAGGGCAGCCGAGTTACTATATGGTCACATAGAGAATATGGAGCTGTACCCAGGTCTGATGGCCGAATGCACTAAACCAGCTATGCCTGGCAGCGGTGTGTGTCCAGGACAGACAACTGGGCGAGGTATCCTCGATGACGCTGTCGCACTTGTCCGAGGTGACCGGTTCCTCAGCTACGACTTCAACAGCAACACACTAACACAGTGGGGGGCTGCTCTGTTATCAGAAACGACACCAGGTGCGTATGGAGGTATGCTTCCGAAGCTGTTATTTCAAGGACTTCCCGGCGGCTTTACTGGTACGTCGAGCTACGCGCTTCTGCCTTTCTATACGCCTGAGGCATCTCGCGGTATCCTGGATGGCAATGGAGTGCTCGAACAGTACGATCTCACGCGCCCTCCAAGTAACTATGACATCATCAGTATTCAGACTCAGGAGGGCTGCAAGAAGATCTTCGAAGACCGTGAGAGTTTCGCCGTCATGTACCAAGCCGCAATTCGTAACTGTACGGCCGGACACGACTTCATGATAGGATGGGACCAGCAGAAGAAGCATGACGATCGCTCCAACATTCTGCACAAGATCTTCTTTGAGGAAGGCTTCGAAAAGAACATCAACGAGTTCTTCACTACCAACGTGCGCAACCTTATCAAAAAGAACTCGCTCAAGGGTGCTAAGGGCAGGATGAGCATCGATATTGTACGCGATGTGACGAATATAACGCCTATACTCTGGCTCGCGGAGCGCTTTGCCCTCCCGCTGAAGACACCAGAGCAACCCTATGGTCTGCTATCCATACACGAAGCCTTCCTGGCCTACCTCGTACTATGTAAGTTCTGTCATTCCATGGCCGGCCGATTCACATTGACCCTCTACCAGTCATGTACCAATCCTTCAACATAATGCCGCACAATGAATGGAACCTACGCGCCCGCGCCACAACTGCCGCTGCCCCTCTCCGCTCAATATTCGAGGCACATCTCAAGACACAAACAGGCCGACTTGAAGGCATCGTCGACTGGATGGCCAAAGGCTCAGCTTTCGAAGTAGGACCACACGCCGACCGCATCTACCACGCCTTAGCCAACACCAAGCTACCAATTGGGGATCAAGTGGGCGACTGCATGGGCATGGGCGCGCCTGTCGCTGGAAACCTCACGCAACAGGCTAGTCTCTTGATCGATCTGTTTCTGTCGCCCGGGTACGAAAAGTACAAAGCACGTATTGTGGAACTCGCGCATATGGATCCTGCACCCAGTGATCGCGAGCTCCAAGGCTTCGTGTACGAAGGCATGCGCCACGTGGGCGTTGTGCCAGGTCTTCCCCGCGTCGCTACGCGCGACATCACCGTTAACGACGGTGTCCGCGGACTCATCTCCATCAAGAAGGGTCATACAATTCTGATCGCAACTTCAAAAGCTGCAATGGACCCTCTCGCATTCCCGAACCCGGAGATCCTCGATCCGCACCGCCCGTTCAAGGACTACACGCTACTGGGTCATGGTCTGCACTTTTGTTTTGGTGCAAGACTCGTAGGACCTAGTCTATCTGCTACGCTGAGGGAGGTTTTCAAGTTGAGGAACGTGAGGCGGGCGCCCGGGAAGCGGGGCCGGTTCATCATTACTGAGAATAAGTTGGCCGGGATTACGATGAGACATTATCTAGATTCGAGTTCCAAGGAGAGTCCGATCCCGACGAGCTTGAATTTGCACTATGATAGTGAGGAGCTTCATGGTGGCAGCGATTTGATGATTGGACACTCAGATGGCCTGGCCAATGGGCATGCGGATGCGGGCGGGAATGCGTTTACCATTGCGCCTTAGTGGGCTTCTGGTCGAGCTTCGACTCGAGTGAGTCACAAACTTCGAGGATAGGAAACTCGGTTTGCTGTCGCAATAACATAATGGAAGGATGATGTCCTCTTCTTTCGATCACCGCCACATCATACTGATGCATACTAGGCGTACGTAACTCCATCTTGCAAGTGACGACTTCATATGTTTACCAACGCTGGTTTTTTGGTCCAATTTCTTTTGGCATATTAATCGCCTCCATTTTCCTCTGTTGCTCTCTTAGGCTCGAATCAGCATTTGCATAATGTGGCAGGGCAGGTCTCTACTGCAGATTGCGGAGGTGCGTTGCGCAGGCTTTCCCGTTTCAAATTGTTCCAATATTTTCCAGCATACATGGGAGGGTACGACCAAGAAATACGAAGGGAATGAACAATGCGATTAAAGGAAGTACATAGGAGGGATTTGGACGTGGCTAATGAGTAAAGAAAGAAAGAATATATATATATATATACCACGGCAATACGCGCAACGTCATCAATATCCTTCCCAATCTCCTGTTCTCGACTCTTCCACGTCCATCGGAAGTATCGTCATCATTATTCGCTGCGGTGGTACTTCAATTTCATCTGCTCTATCGTCGTGTTGTGCTGCGGGCACAGGTTGCTCAGCGATCTCCGGCGTCTGCCCTGTCACACCCCTCTCTTGTCCGAGCGCCACGGACTCCGACATCACTTTCTCTTGCCCCGCGCAACCCGTATACTGCTGATCCACGAGAGCGTCTGTGTCCCCATCACCCCGTAGATTCCCCTTTGCAACCAGGCGTTTCGGCCCTTTCTCGACCTCTTTACGCGAGCAGCAAGTGCAATACCATGTCTTGAGGCGGTCGATGACCTGGTTGCCTTCAATGTCTCCTAGTTCGCGAACGCGGCCCGTTCGATAGGTCAGGGAGGGTGTGGCCAAGGTGTGGCCAAACACGAACCCAAGGTCAATGTATGTGAGCCAGAAGGAAAAGCACTAAGTTGGTTAGTCGGAGATGAGGACCGGGCGAAGTGACTTGGATGGAGGAGGTATGTTGACGAAGATTCCCGTAGAGCCGGAAAGGACGTCAATACTCACCAGCAGAGTAACCACACCCCACTCTTCCATGTTCTCGTCATGTTGTAGACGGTGGTACGTCTTTCCGCACGTAACACATGGACAGAAAGTCGTAAGAAAGCCTAGCAACACCGGTCAGCCTCAGATCCCTTTCCTTTCCCATATTGCCCCTTACAAGCATCAATCGGATCAAAACAAGCCCAAAGACTCGTGACCCAAGACTAGTCACGGCGCCTATCAGCCTCGATTCTTTCGCCGCACTCCATTTCGAAACCGTGTTGCCGCATCTCGAGCTGAGGGATGCTATGGAGTCGCCAGAGTTTTGGGGTAGGGGTTGGTTAATAGTTAGTGATGCGATTTAGCACTGTGATATGCGGTATTAATAGTAATTTCAGGAGGGTTCGATGTCTAGCGTGCTATTGATGTGATGTTAAGTCTGCAGACGATGAATAGAAAGGTGAACAAGGAATATGTTGTTAAGGCAATCTAAATGTTGTTGTTTTAGGAGTGGGTGTATGCGAGAAGTTAAACATTGAAAAAAAGGCAGAAGCCTCGTAGAACTATAGGGCAGTTAGGATTGTAGACGATATACGAGGATCCACCTTTGCTTTTGCTACTCCTTCCAGATGTCACCTACTACTACCTGAGCAAGGTGAAAGTCGGCATAGCCTTCGATATATCATGGTGAAGAAGCAGTTAGAAATAACAACGCGTTTCCAGAGGCATTTGCCGCCTTGAATCCGGCCAGCGTACTCTACAATATGTGCCTAAATATCGATGTCTCTTATAAAGCACCAGTGGCACCTTAGGCGGGAATCTTAGCGTAAAACCAAGAGTCGTGTACTAAGCGTGAATGTTTACTGAAGATAAGAGAGAGTTGTTACTAAAGTTATAACCAAAGAGTGATGAACGCCAACAAAAAAAAAGCTGCGAGAAAGTTGGGAGAAAGGTTGTAGGAGGAGCGCCAATCTAGTAGATCAAAAACAAACATGCAAGAAACCATGCGATGAAGATACATGAAGAGACCGTATAACTACGTCAATTACGGAGAAGGCAACAGATTTAGTAGCATATTAAGACGAGAATCTCAAATAAAAAACATCGTTTAGTCTACCGGTAAATTGGTAGCCTGAATATCCTCACGTTGATACTGCTGGTCCCATGTTATTCGATAATGCGTGGAAAGCTCTGCAATGAGTTCATACCATTGTATTATAGCGATGAACGATCACGAACACCATGGATGGCATCGTATCACATCAGAGAGAAATTCGGTGCAAGTATCAAATCGCATGCATTACGCAGGCCTCGCTGTTAGCGGGCCATGCTAGTCTATCTAACTAATCATCTGCTCGAAACTATGCTTTTATGAGATTCCTTTCGCCCAAGTCACTGGGTCAGGTCCACATGTCGGCATGCGCGTAGATGCAAACCAAAACTAGCTTTTGACTCCCACCGTCGAGCTGGCCTTGAAAAGACAAGCCACCATGACGGTTCACCACAAAGAATCGGGGTATCTTCCTTCGTAAAAGGGTAGGCCGTGGCTAACCCTCATGAACGCCGTCTATGCAGCAAACTTTTCCGTCGTCCCAAACAGAGTCGCGCTGCTTCTCTCCGCGTGTGGAGAGACACAAGGACGACGAGAAAGACGTTGTGGCTAGAGTGTGTGACCAGGAAAAAGGAATCGCTTTTGTCGTAAAATGAAATGCTAAAGGGTCATCCGCGTGTGGAAGAGTCGGAAGGCGAGAATCTATGGCTCCCCAAGCAGCATGCTTAGTAGAAGCGAAGGCGTGAAATGTTCGTAATGCATGCCTTTCAGGGAAAGGCGGGGGTCCTGCCGTCTATGCTCGAGCTCGACGGAAGTGCGTCGAAGGGTATCGTATGCGAGAAGAGCTCGGAAAATAGGCAGATCCGCAAAGAAACAGTCGCTGTCTATATGCTGGTTGGGGTATGAGATTCAGGAATTCCGTATCCATCCGCGGTAACCGGGAGTGATTCGCAGAAAACATTCGAAAATAAGGAAATCGAAAGCAAGCCGAAGAGTAAAGCGACACGAAGGCCCAGGGTATCGTAGAGATGACAAGCTGTTCCGGGCTGGCTTTATCGTGAAGCGGTCAAGGGCGGATTTACCACCAAGAGTTACCGCCGGGGCCTGATGGGTTGCCGTAGCCACCACCATAACCGCCGCCGCCGCCGTAACCTCCTGCTGCTGGAGGAGCGTAACCACCAGAAGGAGCGCCATAGCCGCCACCATAGCCGCCCTGAGGAGCACCGCCCCACTGGCCGCCACCAAACCCACCACCACCGCCGCCACCGCCCATGCGACGCACGTCACGAGTAGCAGCACCGCCGCGGCCACGTCCTCCGCGGCCGCCGCGACCGCCACCGAAGCCCGAGCCTTCACGAGCGATAGACTCAAGAAATCCGGGAACCTCTTGGTTGGCCTCCTTAAGTAAGTCGAGGAGATCACGAACAACACCACGATTGCCGCGGTTGAAGAATGCAGTAGCGATACCAGTGTTTCCGGCACGCCCAGTACGACCAATACGATGGACGTAGTCGTCAATGTCGGTAGGCAGATCGTAGTTGACGACATGGGTGACATTAGGAATATCTTTGGAAGATGATTAGTAGGTTGTTGGAGTGAACGGATCAAGGGAAAGTACATACCTAATCCACGAGCGGCAACAGCGGTGGCGACGAGAATGGGGCAGCGTCCGGTTCGGAACATCTCAAGAGCCTTCTCACGCTCGCGCTGAGTACGGTCACCGTGAATCGAAGTCGCGGGGAAGCCCTGGTTGATGAGGAAGTCTGACAGCGAGTCGGCCATGCGCTTGGTCTCAACGAAGATCAGGGTCAGGCCAGCGCCGTGGGTATGTAGGATGTCCAGAAGAACGCTACGCTTGTCGACATCCTCGACGTACTCAATCTTCTGAGTGATGTTCTCGGAAGTGGAACCAACACGACCTACTGAAAGGAAGATGTACTCCTTCAGGAAGTCGCGGGCTAGCATCTGGATATCGCGGGGGAAGGTGGCGGAAAACATGAGCGTCTGGCGAGCTGCAGTAGGAGGCATGTCCTCGCCCTCGACAATTCGGCGGATCTGAGGCTCGAAACCCATGTCCAACATGCGGTCGGCCTCGTCAAGCACAAGGTACTTGATGCTAGCGAGGGAAATGCGGCCACGCTCAATCAAGTCGACCAGACGACCGGGAGTAGCGACGAGGAGATCGCAGCCTCGCTCGATCTGGCGGAGCTGAGAACCAATATCGGCACCGCCATATACGACACAAGGACGAACCCACGAACGGTAGGCGAACTTGCGGGACTCGTCGAAGATTTGAGACACCAACTCACGAGTAGGTGCCAAGACAAGAGAGGTGGGATAGGCCTTGCGCTGGCGTCCGTAACCACCTGCCGCCTGCTGGGGAGGAGGAGAGGGGCCGTTCTGGAAGGCCTGAGCGAGAATGGGGAAGAGGAAACCACCGGTCTTTCCGGAACCAGTCTGGGCACAAGCCATGAGATCGCGACCGCCCATGACAATGGGGATGGAGTACTTCTGTACAGGAGTGGGCACCTTGTATCCGGACAGCTCAATATTGCTCAGCAGGTGGTCATCGAGGGGCGGGTTCGTGAAGCGTGTGACAGGCTCGGGGACACCCTGACCGGAGGCTTCGACGGGGATATCATCGTACTTCTCGAAGTTGATGCCAGTGTGCTGCTTCGAAGGATCGTTGGCCACGCCGAAGAGGTCGCGCTCGAGACGCTGGTTTGGGGGGCCAGGAACGTGCTTGCCGTCCTTCCACGAACCGTCACCGGATCCGCGAACGGAGCCTCCAGAGCCGCCGCTTCCGGGCTTGCCGTAGGCGTTGGGATCGAAGTTGCCGCGAGGAGCACCGCCCCAGCCTCCACCAGGAGGACCGTCGCGGCCGCGGGGGGTGAAGTTGGGTGCGTTGGCCCAGCCGCCACCGCCGCCGTTCATCTGTTGAGGGGGTCCATGGCTGCTAGAAGTTAGCATACCTTCCTGAGTCGTGTTCTGCGTGTCAACTGACCCTGCTGGTCCCCAAGCACTGCCTCCAAGACCGGCGCCGTTCATCATCGGCGGCGGGCCGTCCATGGGTGCAGGGCCTCCGGGGCCTCCCTGGGGGCGGCCACGAAGGTGAGGGGGGATGTAAGCAGAACGCTCGCCGTTGAAGCCATTCTGCGGGTTGTGCTGGGAGTCGTTTATGTTGAGACGGCCCATGTCGAGCTGATCAGCCATGATGAGGGTTGTGGGTCTGTGTAGGCTGTAGGGGTGTTGTTTGTTGTGTGCGAGGTATCGTGCAAGAAGTCGCAGTCCACTTGGAGCTGTTTCCGGCTGGCTCGGCGGTGAGCGAGAGACGAAAAGTAGCAGATCTAAGTGACGAAACTCGTAGTGCGCAGGCAGGTGTGCCTGAGACTCGTTCTGTCAGGAAAGAAGGGAACGCCTCTGTCCTGGAAAACGAGAAGTAAACGAGCGTGAAGACCAAAAGAAAGGACTTCACAGAGAATGTGCGGGTGAGGTTGTGTAATACACAAGCAGGAGGTTTTTGGAAGTTGTTGGGTGAGAGGAGGAGAGAGCAGCGTCTTTTGAAAAAGCGTGTCAGAGAACCCTTCGAGCGCTAGGCCCATTTGGTGATTAGCTTCGCTTGCCTCTTACTTGGGTGGCGAGAGCGGTGAACGTCAGAGCGTGTCTTCCGCCGCGAGATAATTGTTTTTCATGCGCAAGATGCACTGTGACATGTTTTCGTGCTGCTAGTGGCAATCTTCTTGTCTAAGCAAGCAAGAACACTGCAAGCGCAATAATGACTTTGATACAGACAGTCTGGTGTTGCACGGTTACAGTACTCTAAGAGCTGTGGCCGCTTGTGCACGAGCAGTTCTGCCCCCCCGGTCACTGACTGCTCTACCTATCAAGCGATCAAAAATTCACTATCCTCTGTCACACACGGTGGAAGGCGTGGAAGGCGTGGAAGGGTAAGGATGGAACACAAGGCAAACTATAAAGCAAACTGCGAGCCACTCCCGGCCTATCTAGCACGGCGCATCGGCTTCGAGGAAACAATACAAACCGCATGGGAATTTGTCAGGGCTATGCAGCACTCACAAACGGCATTAGAAAAGCACCAGATGCGCAATTACTAGAACTACAAGCATTGGCCACCATAGACGGGCATCGAAGTGAACGTTTCTGCATTTCTCGTAAATCTACGCCATGCTTTTCTCCTTCAACCCTCCCAAGACGTTATTACCCTGTCCCCCAGTTCTTGACTTCAAAAAGAGCACACAAACCGCAACGATAGCCCCAATAAAAAACAGCTTCTGACCGACCGACAGACCCTCACCCATACCGGTAGCAGTAATAGCAGCGGCCGGGTCCGAGACCTTAGCCTTGGTGAAAGAGGCCTCCGACGCCTCACCAATGCTACCAACAGCACTAGCCTGGGTCACGGTGATATCGAGTTCGTCGCCAGGAATTGCGGGTTCTGCGAGTCCGAATAAATCTTGAAAAGAAAAGGCCAAAGTATCAGCAGCTTCACAACCTGAGGGGTTGACCCAATAGCAAAAACTTGCGTACTGATGTCTAGAGTTCCGCGTGAATACCTTCCTCGGGCACCTCGAGCTCACCGCTCTTGGCTATTTTGACTGTCTTGACCGGCTTGTCGCCTGTGGCCTTGGGCACATTCTCAATCTGCTCCACGATGTCGTAACCCTCAAGGACCTCTCCGAAGACAACGTGGCGGCCATCGAGCCAGCTTGTGATGGCGGTGGTGATGAAGAACTGGGAGCCATTGGTATCTTTACCCGAGTTGGCCATGCTGAGGAGGCCCTTGCGCGTGTGCTTGAGCTTGAAGTTCTCGTCGGGGAACTTAGCTCCGTAGATGGACTTGCCGCCAGTGCCGTCACCTGACAAGTATACGAAGTCAGTGTGTGTATCGCGTGCAGCTCGTGTTATCATTGGCTCACCCTTTGTGAAGTCACCTGAAGAGTTGTCAGCATTGTGAAGTCCTTCAGGGTGTGCTTTGGGCTGTACTTACCACCCTGAATCATAAAGGCCTTGATAACGCGGTGGAATGTAGAGCCCTCGTAGCCAAAACCCTTCTCGCCAGTAGCAAGGGCACTATCACCAACATCAGCATCTGGATCTATACGCGCAATCTTGGACCGTGTCATCGTACCGGAAGTTCTCGGCGGTTTTAGGGACGGTCTTGCCGTAGAGGCCCATGGTGATGCGACCGAGCTCCTCATCGCCGTGGGTGATGTCAAAGTACACCTAGACACATAGTTAGACGTCTTCTTTACCGAGAAGAGGTAGATGTATTACACACCTTGTGGGTAATCTTGGGTCCCTTGGTAGCCTCGGAACTCTGAGCAAAGAACACGAAAGTGATGGAAAGGATCAAAAGGAGCGAGATAACGACTCTCTGGAAGGAAGCCATGATGCTAGACGTGTCTCAAGCAATGGCGGGAATTCGAAGCGTTATATAGTGTGGTTCAGCCCCTGCGGAGGTGCAATGGTGGAGGAAGTGGTGAAACGTGGTGTTTTGGTGCTGCAGGTGCCGGCAACTCTGGCAGAAACCCCGACCGCCTTCCTGATGGGGAGTAGCCTAATGTGAGAGCCAGGGCTGGAGTTCGTCGCAGCAGATTGAGAGAGATGACCACCGAACATTGCAGAACAGACGTCGCAAAGGGTCCAGCGCCATGGTACATGCTCCATCCTACTCTCCCCCAGCGTGTCGCTAACTTGGCAGGTGTTCATCAACGGCTTCAGCTTCACAGAAGCCACACTTGTAAAGCGCTCGCTCGAATCCTTCTTCGGCATCGGGCCGGCCGTCTCGCAGCGCATCATGGCCAAATTCTACATCCACCCGTGGGCCAAGGTCGGCAGTCTGAAGAACGCCACCGTCATGGATCTCACGGCGGAACTGGCTGACATGAAGATCGAGAACGATCTGCGGCGGCAGGTGCAGGAGGATATACGGCGGTTGAGGGATATTGGCACCTATCGGGGGAGGAGGCATGCTATGGGGTTGCCAGTTAGGGGTCAAAGGACTAGGACACAGGTATGTGTGGTCATGGTCGTGGGAGGTGGTGGATGCATGCTAATTGTGGCGCTAGATTGCGACTGCACGGCGGTTGAACAAGATAGAGCGGGGTGGCACTGGGCGGGTGTCGATGTGAGGCGGGATGGGACGGACCGGTGTACGATCTTGTATAACTTGCCAGTATGGAGCAGCGTCTACGATATACTGGTAAGGAACAGTATGGCATGTCAACACGGCAGTGTTATTTTGGGTTAGATGCCTGTAAACTGCCACTATTTCCCTATCGCATCAGACGCATCTACAGCGGGTTTGTGCTCAAATCGCTGACTGTGCTCTCTCAGTTGCAGGTGTAGAATGCATTGCAGCTCGACGGGACTGTCACAACTCGATTGGGACTACGATAGGTGCCGTGTATTGATGATTCTGAGAATGCGTGTGGCGCATGCAATCTCCCTAAGCTCCGATGAGGCGTTGTCGTTGTTGCCTCCGTACTCCGTATTGGCTTTTTATGATACAAGTAATTAGTCGGGTGGTCAACTTACCACCACCCTTGTTGGGGTCCCGGTCAACGAACCGACGGGAAGCCACATGCCGAACAATGCCCTCCGCGTGTGTGCATTGATCCGTCAACAAGCTGCGATTGTTATTTGGAAGCTGATATACTGTGTATATGTACGTGTTGAAGCGATATGCGTTTGGACGGTAGGCAAGGGTGGCGACGACAATGCGCAGTGCCGTGATGATGTAAGTACTGTGTAGGTTTGCGTCTCAGAAGCAGAAGCACAAGTTTGAACTGCGGGAGCTTCTGGGACGTGGAGGTTTCCTCTCCACAGATGGCAAAAAGCAAGGTGCAACTGGCAATGTTTCTCGAGCTCTGCCCCTGATGCTAGGGTGGTGAATGGTGAATGGTGAATGGTGAGATGGTGACTTGGCTAGTGTGGAGCCATTGGCGGCTCCCTGCAGTATCTACCGCTCCGGTTGATCATGGTGGGGTTTCTAGTTTCAGGAGGTGGAGGTAATGAGCTATGTATTCAGCCGCCACCTGCATGCATGCGATAGGATGTGTGCCCAGTCTAAGCCTATCTATCCAATGAGCAATTAGAAAGTTTGAAGACGCAAAATGTCGAGTTGTCAACACACCCTCAAGCAGCAAGTCGTCGACGCTGCACGTGGTTGATGGCGGCCAGCACGCCACCGGCCGGCACCAATCGGGCGCGCAATGTGCCTCTTTGGCGCCTACACGGGCACGTCGAGGACAAGGATGCGAGCATTTTCAAAACGCGAGGGGATGCAGGGCTCGGGCGATGATAGAGACAAAGCGCGCTCGCTCGCTTCTGCAGGAACGCTGCTAGCTGGCATCAAGTCTACCGTCTTTGCAGGGCGCGTACTGGAGGAGTACGGGGCCGAATAACCTCTTTCTCCGTCACGCTCCTGTGCGCTGCACCCGTGACCAGACACGCAGAGGGGGGTGAAAGACGCCCAAGATCCCCGCTGATTCTGAACGCTGTGTCTTGGACCTCCTACTCCAGCTGCTATCCCGTTACCCGACTGATTGATACGGACCAGCGACCAGACGGTTCCAAAGTTGGCATCCATCCCGGTCGCCGGCTAAGCTTGTTTGAGAAGGATGAGGACCGATGCAGCAGCAGAAGCAGACATGCTTCAAGAACCGTCAACGGCACATGACCTGCCCCAGCACCACCGCCCGGCGACCTGCCCTGCCCCGTCCTCGCCGTCCTCGCCGTCCTCGCCGTCGACGCACACGCACACGCACACGCAGACGAACACTCGAGGGCGTCGCAAGCCCGTCCCCAGCCCGCTGTATCCCGCTGGCAGCAGCGGAGTCCCGTCTCAGCGGCCGCCCTATCACGCAGATCCACGCTTCGACGAGCCGCGCAGTCCGCGCGAGAAGCTGGACGCGCTGCTTGCGGCCGAAGAGCAGCATACCAGCGCCGCCCCCGCCAGCACCAGCATCAGCACCTTCACCCTCACCTCCCCCTCCACACACCCCGCGAGGCCGTCGACGTATGCCCAGCTCCGGCACGCCGCCTCTCCCACCCTGTCGCCGGCCGGCATCTCCCCTCCAGCATCGCCCGTCACCATGCCGCCTCCTTCGCGGCCGAACCGACCGGAGACGCGACCGGCGGCGCCTGCACGCAACCCCTCGATAGACTCGGCCGCATCGTCGCTCTCCTCCAGCGCCTCGCAGAATCGCATCCCCGCCGGCCATAGCTACCGCCCGTCGCAGGACACGGGCACTGCGAACCCCCCCGACATGGCCAGCCTGGTGGCAGCAGCAGGCTCAGCGGAGGCGGCCCTGCTAGCACTGTGGAGGGACAAGCAGAACACGTCGAGCCACAACGCGCAGCTCTGGCGGCTGGTCGAGAAGCAGCGGGCCATGATCATCGGCCTGCAGAAGGACCTGGAGCGCGCACTGAAGGACAAGGACCGCTACCGCAGGAAGGCCCACGAGCACGCCGAGCCAGCGCCGCCGCCAGGTCTCGGTGCACTGCACAAATCCGACACCTTCAACTCGCTTCTCGACCGAGAGACCAGCCAGTCTCCGGCCCCCAGTGAGCGGCCCGAGGACCCCGCCAAGGCCAGCGACACCAAAGCCGTCGAGCACAAGGCATCGCCCTTGACACAGGAGCACCCCGCCCCTCGTCTCATACCAGACTCCCAACTAGCAACCTCGCCCTCTCACTCCACTGCCTCGAACCCCACGTCGACACTGAATTCGCCCACCGACTACTCGGTGCAACCGCTCCACCTGAACAAGCGCCCTGGCCTCGATGCTGCAGTCTTGGACAAAACTAGCGAGACCCCGCGGCCAACAACGCCACCACGAGATACCCCCTCCGACGCCCCGCCCGCTGCGACCGATTCCCAATTGCAGCCCCCGCAGATCTCCTTGATCCACGCGACCCCAGTCTTGGGCGGCGATGGCTTCGAGTCGCCTCCGCCAAAGCCAGCACAGCCCTTGCGGAAAGCTCCACCAGCTCCGCTGAACTTGTCCAAGCCCATCACTACGAGTGCGCACCTTCACCAAGCAGTACACGGTGACGACGTCGATTCCGACTATGACGACACACTGGAGGTGGACGAGATACCCGTCGTGGAGCGGGGGAGGCGAAAGACTCGCGAGGAAGACGACAGGGTGCGCGAAGCCCTGTATTCCAAGGACGAGGAAGCGCGGAGCAAGTCGAAGAAGAAGAAGAACGAAAGCATGAGCAAACCACCAACAACCTCTGAAACAGCAAACGAGCAGCCCCAGGCGCTCCCTATACCCCTCTCCCCCCGTCAGTTCAACCCTCTACAGGCCGGCCTTCCGCTCTCTCCACGCCACCCACCCGCGAATTCTCTGAACGCCCTGCTCAGCCCTACCAACTCGGACAGTTCTATGATAGCCAACCGAAACTTTGCATCGCCGCTCATGAGCCCCGGCCTCCCTTCCAGTCCCCGACCTACAGACCGGCCGCTCGGCTCACCACTGCCCCGGAATCCTAAACAATCAATCGCATCGCCTCCCATGTCGCCTAGCGCCCTAGGCCATCCAGCTGCGCGGGTACTGCCTCAGCCGGTTCCACTCCCACCAAATACACCTCAGTCTTACCAGTCACCTCCAGTAGTTCAGTCTCAGAAGGCTACGCAGCCAAACAAGGACACGGCACCAGGCCTTCTGGCAGTTCCCGGTGCCCAACCCAGTCCAGACTCAACCTCGAGCAGTCCGACTTCAAACGACGTTCCGGATGCAGAGCTCGTCTACCGGGGTCTTGTGTCAGAACAGTATCCTGGACTTTTGCTACCCCCCAATGCACTACCTTCCATCGAAGTCAAGGTCTTCTCCTCCCGACTCAGACCATCACGCTTGAGCTTCCTTGCCCCACGACCCCAAGAGGAAGATCCAGTCTTCATCCTTGCGGTATACGCTCGCTCCGATAACAAACAGCTATGGCGTGTGGAGAAGACAATTGCAACCTTGCCTACGCTGGATTCTCAGCTCAAGTCTCTGTGTGAATTCCAGGGCAAGCTTCCTGATCGTGCTCTCTTTGGAGGCCATGCTCCCGCCAAGATCGATGCTCGAAGAGTTGCGCTCAATCAGTATTTCGACACCATTCTGGAAACTCCCATGAATGAACAGACGGCCCTGATAGTCTGTGATTACCTGTCTACTGATGTAATCGGTGCACAATCAGGCGATAGGTTAGCTCCAGAGTCTAGCTTGGGTCCGACAGTGTCTGTCCCGAAAACACAACAGAAGGAGGGCTATCTCACCAAGCGCGGGAAAAACTTTGGCGGCTGGAAGGCCCGCTTCTTCGTCCTGGATGGTTCCGAGTTCAGGTACTATGACGGGGAAGGTGGAGCTCACCTAGGCACCATCAAGCTGCACAATGCTCAGATCGGCAAACAGTCACAGCAGCAGTCCAACCAGTCACCACAACGGAGAGACGATTCAGAGGATAACCAGTATCGACACGCCTTTCTCATCTTGGAGCCAAAACGAAAGGACTCGACAAGCTTAGTGCGCCACGTTCTGTGCGCGGAGAACGATGAGGAAAGAGATGCCTGGGTTGAAGCCCTTCTTCAACATGTCGATCTGCCAGATGACAACTCTCCGCTTGAGATTCGTGTTCCGGCTGCAGCAAGACTCCAGAAGCAGCAGCCAAGTCAAGACTCAGCTCGATCTCAGCGGAAGGAGAGCCCCGATGGGGAGAAGCCAGATCGCTTACAAAGCCTCAGCTACGACGACACTGTGGCAGCTCAAGCTCCGGTCCGCGGTCCCAATCATCGAGATGGGATGGGAGATAGACCTGGGCGAGAGTCGCCCAAGGGCACCTCCTTTTTGCAAGACAACGTTGGTCATTATCCTGCCATTTCCGGTCCTAGCAATGGAACCCCCATCAAGGACGTAGAAACATGGGGCAGCAAATTAGCACCTGTCCCTACGACAATCAAGGACAAGAAGCGGAGCATCTTTGGGTTCAGAGGCCGTGGGGGTTCCTCCGATCTTGCCCCGGTCCAGGTCACGAACCAATTGCAGTCAGTCGTGGAACAACGCACGTTGCCGGCGAATCGCAGCATATTTGGTATCCCACTCCAGGAAGCTGTCGAATATAGCCAGCCTATCGGCGTCACTGTCGCGTTGCCTGCTGTTGTATACAGGTGTCTAGAGTATCTCCGAGCGAAACAAGCGATAAATGAAGAAGGCATCTTTAGGCTTAGTGGGTCTAATATTGTCATTAAAGGCTTGCGCGATCGATTCAACACCGAAGGCGACATTAAACTACTGGACGGACAGTACTATGATGTTCATGCCGTTGCCTCGCTGCTCAAGTTGTACTTGCGAGAACTGCCGGCCTCTGTCTTGACTCGGGAACTGCATCTCGACTTTCTCAAGGTTCTCGGTAGGTTCTTTGCGTGGTTAACCCTGATTTTGGTACATGCGCTGACATATTCTAGACATGGACGAGCGCAGCAAAAAGATTCAGACCTTCAACGTTCTTGTACACAAGCTTCCCCAGGCCAACTTTGAGCTGCTGCGTCATCTTTCGTCGTTCCTCATTGAGATCGTTGACAATTCTGGTTTGAACAAAATGACGGTGCGCAATGTTGGGATCGTTTTTGCTCCGACTCTGAATATCCCGGCTCCGCTGATATCCTTCTTCTTGACGGATTATGCGGACATTTTCGGCGCAGCTCTCGACGAGGCGAGTTCTCCGATTCACGAGATCCGCAACAACACGTCGTATCTAGGAGATGATGCTATTCGTTCTCCGCGAAGGCAGATGTTCTCTGATCTTCCCACGCCCGCCTACAACGAGACCACGTTCCAGCAACGCATGGACCGACCGCCACCTGGCTATCAAGGGAACACTGCTCCAAGCTACCCACCTCCGCAGCCCCCACAGCAACAACAGCAGCAACAACAACACCAACAGCAAGGCCAGTTCGGTGGCTACGACTCCGGTTTCATCCCGCTTCGACCGAGTTATGACGCCCCAGCTTACGAGCAACCCTATCAAGCGGGAGAAGGGTACGGTAGCTTGAACGGTGTAGTGCAGTCTGGTAGTGCTCGTGAAAAAAGACAGCGACGACGAGAGAGCGGCATGCTCCTGATGAATATGGGTATGAGTGGTCACCGCAAGGGTTCAAACAACGGCTCCAGCCCTTCCGATGCTCGCAGGGACGCACGGATGCATTCACAACCTCATCCTCTGATGGTACGAGAAGAGACGGCGTTTGACTAAGCAAGGCTCGCATCCAGGCGCGAGGCGACGACGGTACATTATTACGATCTAGCAGTATTCCGTCTAATTTTTGATTCTAAATTCAGGACCACGGACTGGATCTTCGGGCTGATAGCCTTTTTTTGGGGGGTTTTGCGCCATGTACAGAGTATGTAGCGACGTCTGGCGTTCGGTGGGAGCAGTAGCATGCTGTTTGGATTTTGTTCATCTGTTTCGCATACCCGGCTGCTCATCGCAGGCAGCTTTGCTAGCGTAGCTTGGGGCTTTTTTTTTCGTTCGTTGAGATATCCTCGTTGCTGAATCCGATTGGTAGTTGCGGTGTGGCATCATCTGGATGCTCTTGATGTGTACTGTGTACTGTGTAGGCGTAGGAATGAAATGTAGTGTGAATCGTGTGCTGCTATTGGCTCAACGGTCTCTAGCCACAGTGCGCCACAACGCCACAACGCCACACGCATGACTGGCCCAATCTAAACCCTGATGACCCAATACGCGACAAGGTCTGATGCGATGCCTTGGCGTCGATGGTCAACCACACACGGAGCACCCAAGGCGAATCAAGACACACCGTCATGCAGGCAGACACGCCCGCGAACGAGCCCGACTCCCGGAACAGCTTGCGACACATACTCGCCGCCGACCCCTCCATGGACGACGCAAAGGCGGAAGCGTCGCCGGCAAACACGCCCGTCCCCGATGACAGCGAGGCAGGCGGAGACGCGGCGAGACCGTACTACACGGCGACGACGACGACGACGCGGCGCAATGCCAACGGCAGCGTGTCGTCGGTCTACAGCGGGAACAAGATCAAGCACCTCAAGAAGGACGACGGGATCCCGCTGTGGCGCAGGGACATCCAGTTCGACTTCCTCAAGCTCGTCTTCGAGGATGACCGGCGCGTCTTCACCAAGCAGTCGGACAAGACGCCCGGCCACACGTTTGCCGACATCTACCTCGATGCCATGGCCAAGAGCAGCAAATGCAGCAAGATCCTCAAGGACAAGCTGCTGACGGACCGGCCGAGCGGCATCAACATGGCCATGGTGTGTCTGCTGGTCAACGTCGGGCGCATGAACACGACGCTGAACTGTACGAAGCACGCGTGCGCGCCTATCCAAGCCAAGAGCAGAGTCTAATCATGTGTGGCAGTCTTCCCTGAAATGCGCGCCCAGCTGCGCACCTACCACTCGATTCCCTCGCTGCAGGCGCACCAGGAGAGCGACTACAAGCAGCTGCAGGACGCCCCGCGCCTGAAGTCCATACTCAAGGGCGCCACCGAAGACACGGAGCAGCCCAGCACCATCGACGAGATCATGTCCGCCCCGATACCGCGCACCAACCCCGTAAACCTCATCTTCGTCCTCTCCCAGTATGCCCCCAAGATCTCCGAACTGCACTTCTTCCCGCCGCGCGACTTTTTCGATCTCGTCATGCGCTCCAACCTCAGCAGCAAGAGCCGAGCCACGGCCTTCCTCTGGCTCATGTGGTGGTACCTCGAGAGCGACTTCACCAAGGAAGCTGCCACCAGGAACCCCTTCGGGCCGGGGCAGCTAGGACCGGCCGACGACCCGGCCACGGCCGACTTCCCCATCAAGTGTCCACCATTCGACATCTTGACGCCGGATCAGGAGGCGCTGGAGAATGTCGATTCCGTCGAGGAGAAGACATTTGGCGAGACCAAGCGCAAGGAGCGCGCGGGTCTGCTGGCAACTGACATGGCGCCCGTGGTGACGGGCCCCAAGCGCGCGAACAAGAAGGGTGCGTGCTACTGCTTTCCCACCCCTGCATTCGACCGTTGCTGACTTTACTTCAGGATTCAACCAGAACCCCGTCTTCTCAATAGCAGCGAACGATGGTGCTTCCACGCCTGCGAGAGACCGACAATCACCGTCGCATGGTATGTGCATGTGCGAAACTCGCATCGGATCGACCTAACAGCAGTAGGATCGGCACGAGGACGCGGCAAGCTTGCCAAATCCCTCATGGAACGCGAATACCCCTCAGACTCCGACCCGCCGCGCTCAGTCTCGCCCCCAAACAGCGTCTACAACACAGCCAAAAAGACCGCTACGCCGAACATGCGCATCAACACTCTCCTCAACGAAGATGGCCCCGCATCATCGCCCGCGCCTAAGGGGCCCGGACGAGGGAACTGGTCACGCAATCGCACATCAGCCATCGGCGCCAGCGGCGGACCAGCAGCCCGGAGTTTCAAGACGAAACTCGACGCCCCCACAACCTCACAAGATGGCCAATCCCCTTCTACATCCGCGCCGACCTTCAATGGACCCCATGGCTTTTACCTCCCTCTGAACGGCTCGGACCCTTCACACAAGCGCACGCGTCCTCTAACCCAACACCAACTCGCTGTTGAACAGTATCGCCGCAGGAGAGTCGATGTCATTCTCGACCGCGGAATCCGGATTGAGTACAAGGCAGCCGCCAAGCGGCGCAGAAAAGGCAATGCATTCATCAAGAGCTGGATACGCTGCAAAGGCATGGAAAACGGCTACGACACAGACGAAGAAACACACGCCCTCTTCGTTCCCTACCTAGACAACGACATTGGCACAAAGACACCACCCCCCATGCCCGCCGGTCTCATTCCTCTCGACTTTGGTGGCGAGCTCAACGACTGCGGGGAGGAATCGTATTTCCGTGCGAAGATGTTGTCACGGGCGTTGCGGCGTTTGGATAGGTGGGAGGGCCGCCGTTCAGCCCCGAGGGGTCGGCCCAAGGGGGAGCGGAGTAGTGGAGCGCTCGCTGACGTGAGACCGGTTTTGGGGACGGACGATGAGGATGAAGATGAGGACTTGATGGAGATTGAAGAGTCGGAACGGAGGGAGAGGGACGAGGAGAGTGAGGAAGACAGCGAGGAGGAGGATGATGGGGAGAGGGAGAGGGAGAGGGAGAGGGGGAGGTGGGATCCGCATGTGCTTCCACCGTTACCGAGGATGGGCTAAGGGGTCGTTTGGTTTGTTGGAGGTGGACAGTTCTTTTTTTCTTTTTTTCTTTTTCTTTTTGTCTTTTGAGTGTGTTGTTGTGAGCATGGCGCTTACTGGAGCTTGCTTGTTTTCCTTCATGTGTTGGGGAATTGGATTTACTACTTTGCATGTTATCTTTACCGAGAGGGAGGAGAGATTGGTAACAACAAAAGACATGTATAATTGGAAAGAGTATATGCTGCCTATCTTCCGTAGCTATGCACACGTGTCGTAACTTTCACACTCCTCAGACCCGTCACAAACCAAGCACGCTCGGCAATTTCGAGGGAAAACTTGCAAAGATGCACACCCTAGACGCAGACTGGAACTGGACAAAGACCACTTTTTATACCAACGCCGCACCGCACAGCTACAATCCACTAAGCCCATCCAACAGCGCCGTCAATCCCCCAACACCCAACAGCGCCCCGGCCGCCGCCTTGGTCCCTATATGACTCTTCTTCTTGTCTCTGTCTCTGTCTTTCTCATATGAATATCGGCTCCTCGACTTGGATCTTCTTCTCCGCGGTCGTTCAGCCTCAGATTCAGACGTCGTAAAGTCGTCTTCGTACTTGCGGTACGAGGATGAAGAATTTGCGTACAAGTTTCGGAGCGGTGATTGCTGGACGGTTGAGTTCATGAAGGGCAGTGCATTTGAGGGGAGTGGCGGAGGTGGGTACGTCCACTGTTGTTGAGCGGGAGTCATGGGCTGCGGGGTGTATTGTGGCAGCCGTGGGGACTGTGGACGTGGTGGCTGCGGGGGAACGTAATGGCCCATAGGAGGCACCGGGATCTGCAAGTTCGGCGTACGCGAATTGATTCCGGATTGGGGTAGTGGTGGTACCAAGCCGGGCCCTGGCATCGATAGCGACCGGTCGAGGGGTGGCGGTCCTCCTGGTGGTGGGGGTGGAAAGTGCATCGAGCTGTTTGCGCGGTCAAGCGGTGGGTGCGTGGTGCGAGTTACGGGTGTGCGGTCACGGTCAAGTGAGATTCCTTTCAGGATACTCTTCGGCGCGCTGGCTGGAGGTGGTCGTTGGAAAGACGATCGTCTGGTTTGTGATGGCGGTGGAGTAGGCGGTGCCGTCTTTCGGTACATCTCGACTGTTCGTTCGACAAGCTTCTTTACCTGGTCGAATTGGAGTGGTGGTTCGATGCAGAAGCACGTTTCGAGCTTGGTCCGTCTGCCGTCCTGGACGTCCTTTTGCACCTGTGTGAACCTGTAGCCAGCTTCCCTAATGGCCTCCTTGGTTACCCAACTCGCCATGATCTCTGTCCAGCTATTGCGCTCCAGGAATGCAAGTGAAGGAGTCTGCTCCGTGTTCGAACTAACCTGCTTGGCATCGATGAATCTCCAATAGTATTTTCGAGTGCATAATACCCACGGAATCTCCAGGTTCACCTCACTGTCTTCTTCTTTGGCTTCGACTGCTGCTGCAGCCTCGACCGGGAGGCTTACTACGCTCGAACGAGGTGAAGATGGCCGATATTGATCAGTGGCAGATGCGGGAATATTATTGTGCGAGGTACGTGGTGTAGCAGCCGGCGTTGGTGGCGCTGTATGACCATGGTGCTTCTCTGGTATGGGGATAGACGCGCTGTTCGCCTGAGTGAACAACGGCTGCACACTTTCCGATCTTCGCGTCCTTCTTGCACCGTCACCCGAAAGCTTCGACGACCGGCTCTGCTCTTCTTCGCTATCAGACTCAACGGTAGCTTGTTGCGTCTCCTGTCTTTGTCTCCGTAGCTCGCGTTCTTCATCCTGTAAGCGACTTTCAAACTGACGCAGACTCGTCCATCTTTCCAGCAAGCGATCAGCATGAGACGCCGAAATACTACATATTGCCAGAATCTCACCAGCCTCGGTAGATGCAGAAATATCAAGGCCTGCCAAGTACGGATCCTGATACGGGTGCAGACTAGATGGCTTAGATGTATCGCCACGTTCGGTAGCCATCAAACTTTGAGAACTGTCCGCCTCCATCAACAAGCGCGCGTCGGGACGTGGCGCTTCATGGTAGCTATTCGAAGCGGACAATATCGCCAGTTGTTGTTGGATGATGAGTGTCTCGAGTTGGACCTTCTCGTTTGCAACAGCTTTTGCAGCCTGCTGTGGGGATACTGTAGGACGTAATCTACTTGACATCAGCAACTCGAACAGCCTGTTTACGGTCTCTGCAGACTCTTGGCATATCATGGAGTTGCGTCCAGTTTTTCCGCATGCAAGGGTAACATGAGCCCGCAATAGGAAAAGGACAAGTTTCTGGAACTGGATGGACTTCGGGCTTACTTTGACCACATGATGCTCTGTGCCGTATACAAGGTTTGTAGCATTACCGACAACGTCATGCTCAGGGTTTCGAGATGAGCCACGAGGTATTCTAGGCTTGCCTCGGTGGGGGGGTCTGGCCGCGAGCGCTCGCTCCGGGGGAAGCGAGCACTGTCTCTTCGATCATGATGGTGCTGCTCATCTTGGATAGAAGTGGTTGATTCGAAGCTGGTCAAGACGGACTGGGATTGATCCATCACATCATCCAAGGTCTTGATAGCCTGGGAGTCTTGTTAGCATGACTGCATACTGAGGCTGGCGACTGAGTGATGGTAGAGATCGGCATCTTGCTTCTTCTTATAGCGTCGTGAGATGATCTGAAAGTCTTGACATACCTCAGGGGACGGCAACCGGTCATCTTCCTTGATGATCGTGCCAACCTGCTTGAGTATCAAAGCAAAGCCATTGATCGCACTGGCAACCCTGATCAATTCGTTCGCTGCGTCAGGCGACGCGGCAGCCAGCATGTAAAGCTCAAGTGCCAGTGTCGAACTCCTCGAAACTACAGGCAATATTGCTGCGAGCAGGGCCATAATCGTCCAGGTATTCGAGTACGCCTTTTCGACAGGATTGAGTGGCAAAGGATTGGTGTGGAGACGTGGGGAGGGAGAAATACGCGAGCAAGTGTCGATTATGTTCGAATGTGCTCGGTAGCTAGGCTGTGTGAGGTCATAGTGTACCTAGGATTACTGCAGGGCCTCGTTGACCGACGACTAAATCCGGCGGACCAAGCCTCGGCGATTGGCCAAGAGCATGGGTGAAGCATGCAGCAATAATGCGAACTGTTGAACGGAAGCAGATGATGCAGCAGGCTGGGCGAAAACCAGTGCATGTTGCAGAGGCTTGTACGGTCTCGTCAGTGTTTCTATTACAGACTAGAGGCGCGGCCAACGCTGTGGCACAGATGAGGCCGGCTATACGGACGCAGTTGGGCACCTGATGACCTTTCTGTGGCTCAGGCTGAGAAGCGTACACCGGCAGTGGTCAGGGTGGGTGGTGTGAGATGGAGTATCCGGTGAGAGCACTCGAGAAGCGTGGCTGTTGGTCGGACGGCTGTGTCAGCGGTACGGTACTGTAACTACGGTATTTGTGCTATTGGCTCTAGCCACACTGCGCCACAAGGCAAGATTGGGCCAATCACCAATCATCCAAACGCTACGGAGTAAGTTATACATAGTCGGTAAATCAGCACCCAATTCGTAATACGATACAGTAGTTCTGGTACAGAATAACAAGACATGACCCGTTCAAGCGTGCAGGGGAGAGAGGAGCAGGCCATGTCACCGTCGCCGTCACCGTCAGCGGTGTTCCATGCACGCACGATACAAACGGTCAACTTGTCTTGTATATTTACATAGCGTACTATACAGTGTGTCTAGGCTCACTAGTAGAGAAACTGGGGCTGCCTCGTGCCCTGGCCCGGTCTCGGTGACCGGGTCATGTTCTGGGCCACCATGTCCCAGTCGATCCTGTCCCACCACTTCTCCAGGAAGGCCCTCTTTCCGCGGATGCCATATTGTTGCAGCCAAACATGCTCCCACGTATCTACGCACAGCAGCGGCACCACGTCGACGCCGCCCAACGGCTGCCTGGCCGCGGGCGCGTGGTTCGGCCGGGCAGTCGGCCCAAAGGAGCCCACCTTGTTGAGAGCGTGGTAGGAGTCGGGATTGTGTGTGTTGAGGTTGTGCGACTGCCGCCTGTAGTGGGCGCCCGACAGCGGCGACCCGGCCAGGTAGGTGGGCAGGATGCGCAGATTGCCAAACTCGCTGTCGTTGGTCTGGACGAGCCAGACGAAGCCCGGGCCGAACATGGCGTCGGCCGTGTCCAGGAGGGTTTGGCGCAGCGTGTCGGTCGACGAGAAGTCCTTGTTGATCTGGTGCTGCAGGTCCGTCGATGGGCGCGACTGCACGTTGGGCCTGGTGTTGAGGCCACGGAAGAAGAAGTGGTTGTTCCAGGCCATGCTGGCGACGTTGAAGCCGTGCGCTTTGGTCGGGTCGCGGGCGAATTCGATGACGAGCGCCTTGGTCTCTTGCTGCTGGTCCGGCTTCCCTAGCACAGCCACGTCAGTCTTGCCCGCCTGTCTGCCTGGGCCTTGCAGCTGGCCGGCGGGAGATCGTACCGACTGTGAAGGCATTGAGCTCGTCGACCATGAGTTGCTGGTAGTCGGTGTAGGCCGTCTTGAACGCTGCGGCATCGAGCAGGCCGGGGATGCCGTGCTGCTCCAGCTCTGCGTGCCGTTCGAGCGTGGGGACCCAGTGGCGGGCGCGGCATGGTGTTCGCATTCTCTAGGCCAGCGTCAGTCCATGACATACCACCACCACCGCGGCGACGACGACGAGACGACATACCCTCCACGCGCCGGCCACCGCTCGCGCCTCGGCCTGCATGGCACCCGGCCGCCGGGCCAGACACGGTATCATCATCGCGTGTGCGTGTGCGTGTGTCGATGTCGGCAGCAATGGCAATGGCAATGGCGATTATCGGTATTGCAGTCGTTTCTCCAGAGTCCAACCCCAAGCGAGCGACCTGCTCGTCTTTTTCCCTGGTCCGACATGCCACTTCGCGCTAACGCCGCCGGCCAATCACGACGCGTCCAGCCCGCCGCCGCCCAAAACTCCCAAACCGCAAGCGCCGCCTTCACGTTGCGGTGACATCCACTCGCCTGCCCGCCCTCGCCGCCCACTGCGACCACTGCCTCCGCCTAGCCACACCGCGACACCCTTCACCGGCCATACAACTCCCACTGTCCACTCGGCGCCTCGCATGCTCTATTCTCAGCGCAGACCGGCCCTCGCGGCTCTCGGCTCCCAGCTCCCAGTAGATATGCCCCAGGTAGGTCGTTTCTTCGGCCTGTCGATGCTTCGTCTACCGCATCCCATTTGTTTTGCACCTCGTCTTTTTTCCTCTTTCCTATCGCTTTCTTTTCTCTCTCTCTCTCTCTCTCTCTCTCTCTCTCTCTCTCTCTCTCTGTTTCCTTCCCCGTCACCATCTCGAGGTTCGCCGGCCCGACCTCGCTGGCGTAGAGTCTCCACCGCTTCTTTCCCACATCCAACATAATGCCTCCCACTACAGCCTCCCCCTCGCTCTCGCGCATATCCCTCCTCGCTCTCCTCACATCCCTCGTCACAGCCACACACGCATCCAGTCTCCTCTTCCGCCAAGCAGACACCTGTGGCGGCAACTCGGCACTCCAACAATGCGGACCCGGCTTCCCATCCTCCTTCTGCTGCCCCATAGACTCCACTTGCATGCCTTTGAACAGCAGCAGCCCAGTACAGTCCGTCATTTGCTGCCCGTCCGGCTCAGACTGCGCCTACATCCAGCCCACCACTTGTGACGTCGCCCAGTTGAACGCTACCCTCCATCCCGACAACCAGATGCACCTCTCCGACACGTCAGGCATCCAACTACCAAAGTGTGGCGACAAATGCTGCTCACTAGGCTACACCTGCCAGGCCGACATGTGTGCCAAAGACGTCTCACCGTCCACCTCGCCATCCCCAACCTCCACCTCAACACCATCCTCCACCAACCCAGCCTCTGCATCGCAGACGTCCGACTGCGCACCCGCAGCACCCATCGGCACATCCTCACCCTTCAGCGGCCGCTCTTTTGCAGCCGGGTTCTTTCCCGGCTTCGTCATTGGCGCACTCTCTACCATGGCCCTCCTCTGGATCATCAAAAAACGCCGCGAATCCCAGGCCAATGACCGTTATTCCGGCGACTTCGGCCACGTTGCCCGCCAAATCAGTGATCCAATCTACGACCCCCAACACGCCGCTCGGACAGATTTCATGCGCCGCGGCAGCCACTCCGCACACACGAGTCCCAGCAGCACGGACCGCATCGTCCAAGGCATGAAGGAGACGAGTAAACCCACCGAACACGGTCTCACGCCCCGGATCAAAAGCATGTGGGACCGCACCCCCAAGCTGAACTTTGGCTTCACCGCCGGTCTGCCGTACAACCCAGCTCCCCCCGCCATCCGCGCAGGAAACGCACACCGAGACCCCTACCAAACGCCCCAACAAAAACCTAAACGTATACACTCTGCGCGTCGCACTAGCTCACGCTGCAGCATGCAACAGCGTCCAGACGCAGTCCGCAGCGGTAGCTCAGAAACTATTGATGTCCTGATGCCGGCCCCGAGTTTCTTGTTACCACCGCCCCAAGCACAGGGCATGAGGAATAATCGGTATACCGCTGGTTCGGCCAATACCACCTTTACCAAACTCATGGAACGTGCTGGGTTTGATGAAGGGGGGAGGCAGGAGGTGAGGGAGTGGCGGACGCCGAGGGGGTAGCGTGCCTGGGGTTGGCGACTAGGGCCTAAGGAGGGACCCGGTCGAGTATATAGACATTCCTTTTCCCTCTTCTTTGTTCTTTGGACATGGCATGTTGGCGTTTTCCCAAAGCGTTGCGTTACGTTTGGCATTTTTAGGCGTTCCCTGTTCACATGACATGATACCAAACTAGGCAGGTCCACGATTGCAGTTACCATCTTCTTGTTCAAATCCAATTTATTTTCATACATCTTGATGCTGGGTATATAGCCATGTCTCTCTCATCCATCCCACTAGCGCACTCTTTCGCTCCAGAAACCAGTTAGCGCCCCCGTTCCAGCCCTTCAACCTTCAACCGCTTCATCCAACTCTTGCCGCGTCCTAGTCGGAATCCGTGCCAAATTCTCTGCCACAGAATCATCCGGATTGGACCTGCTCGCCTCACCGTTCTCCATCGTCCTCTCCTCCGCCGCCTCAGCCCTCAAATGCCTACCCACCTCCCTCTCCAGTATCGGCTCAGACACTTTTCGCGGCTTACCAAACAGACACCTCCACAGATCATCTTCTTTGACAATCTCGCCCTCGCCTTTTTTGCGCAAGAGCTGTTTGAGGGGCGCGGCTTCTACTTCTGCAGAGTTGGCAGCGTCGAGCGTTTGTTCTTCGAGAACCGGCGTTGCAGAGCCAGACTGTGTGGATGCGGCTTTGGAGCTGCTGCTCATGTGTTCGAGACGCCGGGCAACCGAGATGTCATAGATAGCTTCTTCGACTGTGTCGTTGATGAGGTACATGAAAACCGTTGTAGATCGCTGCTGTCCTATCCTGTGCACTCGCGCGATAGCTTGTAGCTCGATTGCAGGGTTGATTAACGGTTCGCAGAGGAAGACGTACGTCGCGTTGACAAGCGTCAGGCCCGACGAATCTGACTTTGCGTCCAGGAGAAAGCACTCGACACTGGCGTCGTTCTTGAATTTCCAGATACCCTCCTTGTCTGCGATGGCGCTGGCGCCGATTTTCCATTTCTTGAGCGCCACGCGTAAAACTTCGAGGAAGTCTCCAAACTGAGAGAAGATGATAGATTTCGCGCCGGGGTCGTTGTTGCGAATCCAGATGAGATGACGCGCAATCATGTCGATCTTTGTGCCGTAGGAGCCGTCCAGGTCAATCATTTTGATCTCTTTCATCGTTGAATCGGACATGTCGCTATAGATGGAAGGGGAGGATGAACCGGGAGTAGATGCTTGCGTCGGACTGGTGGGCGCATGTGTCTCCTCGTGCGCCTTCATTTCGCTTGGCTTCATGCTAATCGCTTTGAAGTCAGAGGAACCTAGTTTCTGCTTGCATGTTGGACATGTCCGATGCGCATGCCACCATTGGTTGATGCATTCTTTACAGTACTTGTGGCCACAATCCGTTAAGACACCAATCTCGATATCCTCTCGGCAAATGATACACTCGGCCGACGCCTCGCTCTGATTCTCATTCCGAAGATGTATCAGGTACGTGCACTTCGCCTTGAAACCGGCCACATTTGCTATGCTCTTATTGACCAGCTTGTACCACTTGTCATGCTCGGGGTAGTCGAAAGTCTCGTCAAGGTCCTCCTTGTATTTTGCGACAGTATCCGAGATGTGCTGGAATTGCCGGTAATATTCCAAGCGCTGGTTCATTGTATTGCGGAACAGTTCCTGCTCTTTCTCCAACTCCGTGATAGCTTTGGCTTGATCGGTAACGATCACCTGAAGTTTGGCGATGTGGTTCTGGAGAATGCCCAATTCAGCAGAGGCGCGAGTATCGCCACCGTCTGCTCTCCACTGCAGCCCAGTGATCAACGAGCGGACCCCAGACACGACGCCCTTCAGTGACCCAGCTTGTAGAGTTGCTCGCAGCTGATGTCTTGTGTTCACCACTGCAATCACAAGTTCAGGCGCGTGGCCGCGACCTCCCTCCTCATCGTCCCTCTTCAGGGCCTGCTTCTCAGCAGCCTTCAACTCGTGTTCGACCAGCGCATCCTGGAGACCATGGACAGCTGTGTTCCGATCGGCGACAAGTGTCCGCAGAGCCATGATGTAGACATAAAGCTCGTCTTGAACCTTCAACGACTCATCGTATTCTTCGCCGGTAGTCTCTTGGTCGTCATCGTCGTCCACCAAGCGCGTGAGGAGAATATTGACAATCTGGCGGCGCCAAATGTCGATCTGGTCGGCTTGCGCGTTAAGAAAGTCGCCAATGTTGTCCATAGTGTCGATGATCTTTCGTGCTTCGATACCACCCATATCCGGGAGATCGTCGATTTTGGGAATCTGATAAAACGGCTTCTTCGAATGAATCTTGGCCATTTGCTGCTGTGCCCTGCCCTTTGATTCTTTAAGCAGCTCGCGTCGGACGGCCTTGGCTTGGTCGTACCATTCCGCTTCTACCTTATCCAGTCGGTGGAACTCTTCCGTGTCTGGCTTAGTAAATTGCTCATTCTCTTTGATCTGGTGGTACACTGTGGCGATGAAGAATCTGCAAGCATGCTCAAGCTCTAGGAAAGATCGTAAGGACTTTCGAAGAGTGGGGATGCGACCCATGTTGTCGCTCTCTTTACCGTCGTCATCGATGTTGGGGAGACTTGTTGCTGGGGTCTTGCCTAGCTTCTGTTGCTCCGCCGATAACTCCTCCCGACACATAGCAACGTACGATTGCGCATGTTTCAACGCGTTTTGGTAGCACGGAAGCGCAGCCTGAGCCCGGTCTTGCATGTCGCCGGCATAGGCTTTGACGTGACTCATCTTGATCCAGCTGAGGATCATCTCACGAGCTTCCGACTTCCAACGCGTGTCGTTCTGTTCGATCATGACCTCGAGCACTTCGTGGACAGTCCGTAAGGCCCCTTGCCTTGCGCCCAACGCTTTCCGGTTCTTTCGCCCCACGTGTGCATGAAGACAAGTCTGACGAAGTCTCACCAACCATTTTCTCATTCGCTCGACGACTTCTGGATCAGTCACGTCGCGGCCTTCGTGCAGAGGGAGTCCCTCGGGGGAAAGCCAACACTCATCGCACATTTGGCGCATCATTTCCGTATAGTGCTGTTCCTCGATGGCCGTAAACGGAACGGTTATGACGACACGCTTCTGAGGAGGTAGGCGAAGTTCATCGCGGATCTTGTCCTTGGTATGTCGTAAGGCGATTAGGTTGAAAATGGCTTTGAGAGAAGCTTTGTCTAGGCGATGCCAGACGGCTTGATTGCTTGCGAATGCATCGCAGCGGAGGAAGATGAGGAGACCACGCAGATCCTGTACGTCCTTGCGCAAAGGAGTTCCAGACACGGCCCAGGCATTGCAGCGAGGGATGATTCGAGCTACCGTCGCCGCCTGGCTAACACCACTCTCAACCATCTGCGCCTCGTCCAGACAGACTCGCCACCATGAGATACTGACGAGGGGACTGTTCCGACGCTCATGACGTTTTGGGCGACGAGAGCTACGATCTGGGGGAGGGACAGCATGATGGATTTCCTTGGAGAGAACTTGGTAGGTTGTCAAAATCACGTCGAACTGCAGAAGATAGTCGACCGTTGCTGTTGCATGGACTTTCTTGGGTGCCGAGGGAGGTGGAAGTCCCTTGTAATGGCATACCTTGAGCTCAGGCGCGTGGGTGTGCATCTCGCTCATCCACTGGTCCAAGATGGAAGGTGGAGTAATGATAAGCGTAGCGCCAGAGGGCCTCACGTTGACTCCGGTGTATGCGTCATACACGTCGCCTTGGGGAAGCTCTCGCTTGTGATGAGATATAAGCGCAATCAGCTCGACTGTCTTGCCCAGTCCCATCTCTTCAGCGAGTATGCCGCCCCGCAGTGTTTGTAGCGTATCCCCTTTGGCTGCGTCCAAGTTTGTCACTATCGCACCGCGGAGTTGGCTTACATAACATTGCGTTCCCGTCGCATCCTGGGTCTGCCTTAACGATGTGGGCGGTGAAGAGTCGACGAACGGCTCCAGCAGGCCAGACGGCGAGAAGGCGACACCTTCTCGTCGGAGAAGCCAGTCCACACTCCTCTCCTGGAATGGCAATAGCGGAGTCTCAAGGAGGCTTTGTTTGATACGCGGCGATGTGTTCAGGTCTGCGGGTGGGACGTGGACCGAGTCGTAGAAGTCGGACAAAGCCCATGGAGTGTCGTCCCGAGAGAGGGGATCGCGCGCGTAGATGGAGAGGAGCTTCAGGTCGTCGTTCATGTATTTGCCCTTTACGCTTGGATCTTCAACGACCGACAGTCCCAGTGTCCACCGTAACTCGACTTCCAACTTATACGACGTGTCTCCGCGCGCGGGCGGGCGCAGGAGACAGCGGCAGAAGGCAGCCCGAGACACAGGCCGGTGTCTCTTTCCGCGGTGAGTACTGGCGAGCGTGGCGGCGGAGCGAAGGTGTGGAGAGATTGCGGCAAGGGAGGCAGGACAAGTGGTGGCGACTATGTCTACGCCCGTGTTGTTGGACGGGTTCCAGAGTGCGACTTGGAAGGCACAGTCCTGGGCTGGTTTGCAGAAGGATCCGAATTCGAATTCGACGGGCAGCGTGGACGACTCGCTCTGGTCGTGCGACATGGCCTTGTAGTCATGCGCATCGGGGGGGAGGATCTGGATGCATGTCAGGGCGACAGGGCGACCGCTCAACTTGTACTCACCAACGCTACAGACACTTTGGCGAGGACAACGCTCTTCTCCATGTCCACGTCCACGTCCGCCGGCCTAGGTACGGGAGCGGGAACGGAAACGGAAACGGGAACGGGAACGGCGTTTCCATGGCCGGCTTTGCGACGTTTCGGCCATGGCTCCCCTTGGACATGCGCGTGGGGCGCGGTGAAGAGGTCGCGCAGGGTCCGAATGCTACTCGAGGCATCATCTTGTGCCGCAAGCGAGACGGTCGGCCCTCCCATACTCGGGCCGCGGGGCGGGAGCGAAGAAATGGGACGGGCGGTCGAGATGGCAGCGCGGGCCTGCAGCGACTCCATCACCATGGTGTTGTCAGGGAATAGCAACAGGGCAGTCGGTACTGTAGTCTGTAGCTAGGTCAGCAGGTGGGGTGGTGGGACAAGGTCGCTAGGTTACGGTACGCATGAGAAAGCGCGTCTCCACGATAGCCCGGTCACGTGACTGTCTGGCTAGACTAGGCAACCATGCCCCATCAACTGCACGTTTCAAGCGACCAGTACAGGCAGCGTCGGCGCGAGAGGAAAACATGTGCACGTTGCCGGAGCACAGTCAAGGCGACTACTAGCTACTTGCAGCGGAACCTCGTGCCTACCAATGCATACCACAGATGCGTGTCGACCTTCGTGCTGTCCGCAGCAGTGGGACTGTGTGTATCCACTTCGCTCCCAATACGATCCAAGGGCTTGCGCAACTTTCCCCCTGCTTCACAAGGGCGCGCTCCTTGGTGACGCTACCTGGCCCGTCGTAGGTGGCATAGCAAGTCCCATCAGGACACATCCTTCACGTGCCTGGGTTAAAGTATAAGCGGGCTTCGTGTTCTCCGCCCTAGAATCCAGCCGTGCCATTTACTCTGCATCTGTAGCCAGCACCTTCTTGATGGGCTCTGCAGCCTCGATGAACTTCTCGACCATGGTGTCTAGTTTGGTGAGGTCATCCTTGCCCTTCTTGACCTCAGCAATAAGCTTCTGCTTCTGCTTGAGCTTCTCCTGTCGTCGCTCTTCTAGCTTGAGGCGGACTTGGTGTTCGTGCTCGATGCGCGCCGTCATCAGATCGTGCTCGCTTGATTCCCTGTGCTCGGGGAACTCTTCGATAAAGTGTTCGCGGGGAATGAGGGGGAGCTTCATGTACTTGTGACTGCACAAACGTCAGCTAAGAAACCGCAGCGTCGCACCAGCACTCACTCGTAGTTCTCGGCGGCCGACATCTCGGACCGCAGCGACTGCTCCTCGTACTTCAGGTTGTGCAGGCCCAGAATCAGCGCATCGTTGACGGCGCGATCATCCGACGTCTTTGCCTTCTCCTCGCGCACTTTCATTATGCTCTGCCTGTACAGTGTCTTGATGATGGACAGCTGGGCGCGGATGTACTTCTCGCGCCGCTCGATTTCCGTCTTGGCTTTCTTTTCCTTGTCCATGGCCTGGCGCGAGGCCGGCTTCGGGTTCTTTGGGTGCGCGAGCTGGTAGTCTACGAGCTCGTTGATGAGCTGCTTGAGCTTCTGCACCTCGGTGAAGAGACGAGCGTTGTGCGGCGTCTGGACAAGATCGGCCATGTTGAACGTGGACAGATCTGTGGGCATCGCGTCGCGGGCGAGTGCGACACGGAGCTGCTGTTCGCTCATCCTGCGATGTGGTAGCAATGCGTGGCTGGCAGTTGGGCAGTTCGGGGGTCGTTGGAGCGCGAGTTGGGTGCAGAGCCTACCGGCGCGTTGGAAGAGATCCGTGCACGTCACATGACAACGTGTACTCACCGCGCCGAGTTTCGTCGTCGTGTCCCTGGTGTCCCCGTCTTCTCTGCTGCGTCCTCGCACAGTCCCCAGTCCAGACCAACAATCAATTTTACGGAGTATTTCATCATCCACCATCCGACCTGGAAGGCTGGGCCTCGCACCCTGGGCACAAGTCGGTTTACGAAATCGCTGGTCGCTCCAACACCGATGCCGAGACGAATTCGAACGCCATCTCCCCGGCATCACCGTGCACCGATAGAACATGTTCAGATTGGGGTTATATGCTATCGTCAATAGGGAGCACTGATCATCCGTTCAATCTGCGCGTGCGCCTCCAGAAGGGCAACCCTACCGCAGACCACCGCCATTCCACACTTGAGCGATCTGTTTTTCCATCTCAGATCTGAGCCGCCCGAGAGTTTGCCATCGCGTGGCACCAACTGGCGCCGCGACGCAGCGACGCAGCCACAGCAGCAACATACTGTGTAGAGAGAGAGCCGTGTTTTATGCAAGCTAGGGTGCCAAATAATCTGCGCCAGCGCTGTGCAGGTGCCGGTCTGCAGTGTGGACTCTGTGGAGAACTCGCCAAGCGGGGCGGGAAGGATCTGTCTGTGTCGCACGTCGTTTCCAACAAACTATCGCTCTCGGACCTTCATCTCCGAGCTTGCATTATTATTCCCTTCTGCGCCCTCCTTCCGGCTTCGCTGATCGGGAGCAACGGCTGTTCTTGCAGCGCCTTCGTTCCCACGCGCCCGTCTTTTGGGTCCTTTCCGAGCCCACCCACACCCCAATTAGTAATAAGCCACTTTTGCCACAAGCGCATACCGCGACCCGTGCTCGGTGCGCAGAAAAGGTCTAGAATTTCCATCTTAACTCCGGAGGCTATCTGTTTACCAATAGCGCGGATCGCATCGTTAGGCGACCCGAGGATCTGACCAGATGAGATATTGCGCACGATTTCACATTGCAGTGACTGCACACGTCTGAGATTGCACTTTTGCATGGAGATCATGGTATCTACCTATATTGATACGGGCCGCGGCTGTTATTAACCTTTCGATAGGACCGTCCTGATTCATGAACTGCCTCGGGGGCACTTCGTCCTCGCCGACTTTTGCAAGGCAATGCTCTCGGCGTCTCGCCTGGCCGTTCTTGGTTTCCCAACTCCAATTTTGATGTACTTCTAAAACTCTCTAGAGTGAAGCCAATTATCGTGATGGTTACGGGCGCCACAATAATGTGACGAATGTGGAAAGCAAGCAGCAATTGGTTGGTGGGAAACCTGGCCCTTCCTGCTTCGGTCCACCTGTTGGTCACCCAAAATGTGAGAAGAGGACTGGCTACGCCGCACGCGAGCTGGTCAACTCCCGTCAATTGACTAATAACAAAACCCATCCGTCGTCAAACATTGCCCGTTACTAATAGAAAAGAAAAGAAAAGACGGTCGACCAGCCTTGAGATCCCGATATACATACATACACTCGATCATCAATCCATCTCCGTACGGCACAGCTGATGGTACGCAGGGTGCAGCCGGGAAAAATAGAAAATAAGGCGTATGTGGCAGCAGCCTATGACAGGTCTTAAATGCCACGTTCGCCTGCGCTATTGGTTAAACAATAGGGTTATCTAGCTGACGTATTCGGAGTTTTTCCAGCCTGCATCCTATCCACCGCTTCGAGGTGCAGACCAAAGACGAAAACGACGCGCATAACAGTAACACCAAGGCCACCTAAACTACCCTGTATACGGGGAACCGGGCGTTGAGTGCCCCGCGTTTTAATTAGCCGTAGGCTAACGAATCGACCTAGCTACCGTTCGGTCAAGCGTCGAGCCCGTGCGAGGCGAGATCCTGGATACTCTTCAAGGGGATTTCGTCTCCAGGCCGAGGAGGGCCGGCTTATTTATTATATGTGGCTGACGGGTGTTAACTTATTTTACACAATACTGTGTATATTTCTGATTCCGATTACGTTCGGCGTCCTGTTCATGCGGGGCTGGTAGAGACCTACCTCTAGCGGCTGCTCAACCAGATCGTTAGTTCCGATGCCATTCGGTGAAACAGCCGTCTGGTAGGAGTAGGTACGGAGTACTACAAATGCGTATGGTGTGGGATATCGAAAGAATTCATCTTTGTTGTCAGTCGTTGGGGCTGACGCGTGCAAGCAACAGGAGCTACGGAACTATGGAGTTGATTGTTCAGCAAAGTCAACCGGCATCATGCTCGTTAGCGTTTCGTAGCGTGCAGCTGCACCAAGAGAGACTTTCTCAACGCTGCTGTCATCAGCCTGTCAGAGCTATCAGCTAGAACCAAGCTGCAGCTGAAGTGGACGTGGCGCTAGTGCCGAGCCGTGCCAATCCGTATAGCGCTTGATGGATTCACAGGCGGTGACATAGCTGATAGCATCAGCCGTCCGTTTCCCCCTTATGCACGAGCGATTTCACGTGGTCAGGGTACAATAATAATGGCGGCTGTCAACTTCCAGGCAAACCTAGGATCGCCCTGATACGATCATGGAGTCCGCCATACAGATCCTAGCGCTACCCCCGGAGGGCGCGATACTCTAAACTTTATTCTGGGATTTTCAAACTTCCACTACAACCTTCGAGCTATGACACAATTCGATTCGCCTGGCTGAGTCCCCTTGACTCAATGCTCGCGTGGACTAGAGCGGGTAGGCGGACTGGGCTACCATGGTATTTGTTGCCAGCGGAAACAGTGTCTAGTCAGGGCCTTGCGAGTGCAGCGTAAAGAAGCCTCCTGGACCCGCTCGTTCGTCTTCCCTCGTCTTTCCCCCAGTTTTCGTTCAATTTTTGCATCTTTGCAATGGCTCCAGCAAAGGAAACGTCAACCGACCTGTGCAAGCGGGTCAATGCACAAGGCAACACGATCGCTATTCGTATGCTCGAATATCTAAGCTCCGCAAAGCAACCGATATCTGGCTTTGAACCACTTGCCCGAGAGTTCATTGAGCTATGTCAGGTACAGCCTTCACTACCTCTGTTCTGACAAGAAACGATGCTCACACTGTTCCCCAGGTACTATGGTCCATCGAAGCGGGCGTCACCGAAACTACCAGGGCACGTTCTGGATTCCCGATCGAGGTATCCCAAGAACTCGACAGGCGCGTCCGCCAAGTGAGCGAAGAGTTCTCTGTACTCGGTCAAATGGTCAACAAGTGTAAGTTCTGGTCCGTCTTGTATCCCACGTCGAAGTGTTTCGCGGCTGGAAAAGGCTGTTCTGATCCGTGCTAATTACCTGGCTACTTTTTAGTTGTTGACAAGGAGAACCACAAAGGCGGCTTCGGCATGAAGTTCAGGATGATGTTTGCCGACACCGACGTGGAGAAGATGCGCCACACTCTTTCGCGGAGTCGAGACTCGTTGAAAGTTAGCTCCGCTATGTTCAGATGGACACTTGGCGATGCTCGGGCCGATGCCTCTATGGGCATTGGATACGCCGGATTGATCGCCGCCTTGGAGCGTCTGAACCCAAGCAAGGCTTCGAGCCTCCCGCCTCTACATCCTGCTCCAACATCCGATCTTCCACCAACGCCTCCAACGAAAGCTATCAGCCACCATGCATCTGAGCCTCAGGTACCGCCTCCTAACCGTCTGGACAGACCGTCCTTGAACGAGCTTCGCCAAGAGACAGCTCACTCATACCATAGCGAGGTCACGCCCTTTCGGCACGACGACATGGGGCTGTCGCCTGGCATTGTAGATCTTCACAAGCACTGGCAGGCTCCACCCAGTGCTCGCTCGAGCGAATCGACAAGGGACACCATGTATCAGCAGAACCTGAGGTATCACGAAGATCATCATCCTGCGTACGAAGAAGTCGCATCATCTCGACTAACCCGATCGCCCACCATGGAGGAGAAGTTACACAACCTTAGCGTCCATGAGCGCTACTTGGACGACAACCACTTGTCAGCGAAAGTCGACTCTCCCATGACATCGCAGCACTGGGGGCCGCGCCAGAGCGGTGGCTCCAAGCACGTCGGCGGCAAGACAGCACTCTTCAACGCTGTGGAGCATCGGCGACATCGTATGCTGGAGCAACTACTCGACGGCGGCACTAGAGCTGAACCACACATGGAGTCTGCTATGCTCCGGGTGGCCGCACAGAACCTCGACTCGGAGAGCATCTCATTGCTCCTACGATACGGCGCGGACGCGAACGGTTTCGATCGCGAAGGCATCACACCGCTGTTTGCTGCTACCCGTGCTCAGTGCCTCGAATCTGCAAAGATACTGCTCAAGCACGGTGCTGACCCCAACCTGTCTGCCGGTCCCGATGCTGAGTCCCCACTGGCGTTGGCTGCGTCCCAAAATTTCACCGACTTCGTCCAGGTCTTTCTCTCCAACGGTGGAGATGCCGGGCTTGTGATGGAGAATGGCTCTACGGCACTCGTCTCAGCAATGAACAAGACAACATCTCCGAAGTGTGTCGAGGTCCTGTTGAGCTCGGGTGGCGATGCGAACGCAAAGAACGGAGAGGGTGCTACTGCGTTGTTCCAAGCCATCCAAGCGAATCGCGTAGACCTCATGGTGGTCCTGCTCGATCACGGAGCCAACCCCAATCTTCCCGGACCTAAGCATCCCCTATGGCCGTCGACATACAAACCCAAAGCCCTCCAGTTGCTGCTTCAACGTGGCGCTGACCACAAGAAAACACCCGGTCTCATGGAGTTGGCTGCTAGCTTGAAGAAACTCGAGTCCATCAAGGTCCTTATGGACGTAGGCGTATCGCCCAATGTCAGAAAAGATGGCGTCTATACACCCCTGTGTTCAGCCATCCGCGACAACAGCCCCGAAATCGTTACCTATCTGCTCGAGAACGGCGCTGACCCCAACTTCAATGCTGCAGAATACCCTGCGTTCAAGTGCATTACTCACAAGCGCACCCATTTCCTTCCGCAACTCGTCGCTGCCGGCGCAGACCTTCACAAGCCCAAGGGCATTGTTGAAACAGCGGTCAAGTTTAACGACAAGGACGCAATGATCTATCTACTGGATCAGGGCGTTAGTCCCAACGACCGAACACCGGAGGGCTGCACGGCGCTTACCACTGCCATCCGCGAGGATCGCAGCGAATTCGTCGACATCCTCCTTTCCCGCGGCGCCGATCCCGCCATCCGGGGCCAAGACTGGCCGCTCTGCATGGCCGTCAAGCGTCCCGCCATCCTGAAGAAACTCCTCGCTGCGACGCCCAACCCTCGCGCCTTCCGCGGTGTAGTAGAAATGGCCGTCGTCGCCAACCAGCTCGAAAGCATCAAACTGCTCCTCGCAGCAGGCGTCAGCGTCGAAGACAAGAACTGCGGTGTCTTCTCGCCGCTCACAACCGCCATCCGTGAGGAACGCAAAGTCATTGTGCGCTACCTGCTCGACGTAGCCAACGCAGACCCCAACGCCCCAGGCGAACATCTCCCGCTTGTCAAAGCTCTCCGGCGCTACAGCGGTGATACGGAGATTATCCAAATGTTGCTCACGCGCGGCGCCGACATCAACAAGATGCACCGCGGCTGGAACGCCATCCTCCAGGCGGTCGAGAACGGCGACGCCGAGATTCTTAAGCTCCTCATCGACATGGGCGGCTCCGTCGACCTACAAGCCCCCGACGAAACCGGCCGTCCCGTCGTCGACATCGTAACGGAACGTGGGTGGGAGGAAGGCCTCGCGCTGCTCTTTCCCAACGCCTCGTCGCCCAAGCACACCACCTCGCAGCACAAGGCCAGGTCGTAGGTAATCCACCACTGCTTTCTTTCGCGTTCTTGGCAAGCGGGGAGGCTGACGCAGGCGCAGAAGACGCAGTTTTTCTATTTCGGATTGGCGTTGGATGAGCGAGGAAATTGCGAAGGGGGACATTCGGTCGAGTGATGAGGATGAGGCCGACGATTGCAGTCAGGCTTCGAGTGGGCTGTTGCCGATATCATGAGTGTTTTCTTCTCCTCTTATCTCTTATGTTTTTTTTTTCATTTGTTCCGTATATTGGGTAGGTGAGGCTCTAGTCCGGACTGTTGCGCTTGGAGTTTGAGGTATACCATCTGTCGATTTACATCTGTTTTCCTTGTTGCAGGCATAATTTGGGAGGAATGTGTAGGCGAGCTTTCCTACTCTTCTGCCAGACACATTGTATATCACAATATGGACGTTCATTTAGCAGCGTAACCTATAGCATAGCGTAATAACACACAATCAATGGTGTGACACAAACCTGATTCTTCGATCCCAATAAAAGTGCCACGCCTCAGGCTCTCAGCGATGGCAGACTCCCGTGTAGACTTCTTTCGCCCGTATAATGACTCGACTTTCAAAAGGAGTTTGGCGTTTAATTAGTACTAACACTGGAGCGACATAAGCAAGTCCAACACGGCGAAAACTGCCCCAACTGCATCACTACCTCCGCATCAAGCTTTTCCAATCCAATACGGAGTACAAACGATCGATAACATTAGACTATACGTAGCACATGATTATCGTAACTATAAGATAGAGGCCGCCCTAGCCCGTACAGCAACGAATCAAGTAGACAATCGTGAGAAAGGAATTCGACGGGTATAAGAATAGTGCCAAAAAACCACAAAGCGTCATTGTCAAAGTCGTTAGTCATAGGCCTGGCGTGCCCACCACAGTGATCCAACGTATTGTTGTTGCGTGAAAAAAAAGTGCGCGCTGTGGCGCCAGGCTGCAATAATACAGGCTGTTAGAACATTCGCTACATGACGAAGTCCGTGTCGCAGGTAATGCGAGAGGTAGGAAAAATGAAAATATCCGAGATGCTGAGTGGAGGAGCGTCTATGCATTCGGAAGCCAGAACGAAAGCAAGAACTGGCCCACGAGTCTCGATGTGTACATCGTCTGGTTGGCCGGCGAAATGCTCACGTTCTGCCTATTTTGCAGGAAGTCAACTGCGTCCAGATTAGCAAAGCACCCACACCATGAGAAGGTGGACGTACTGTTGTCCTTGACCAGCTGCGCGACCTGCCGCACAAAATTGACACTGCTCGCATCCCCAAAGCCCACCTCCTTCTCCCAGTCATGATCCGCATCACGCATAGGGTTGCACTTGCGATTGTACTTCCAGCGGAAGATTTGCTGTACAAAATGCACACGCTGGTCAATCTCGCGGCACGCAATATCCGCCTGGCCCTGTGTATCTCGCGGATCCAGACCTTCGGTCGTAGCCTTGGTGGCCATGACAAGGTGTATAAGTTTCTGCTCATCCTCGAGCGCCATGCACATTCCTAGCACGGCGACAAAGGCTGCGAGCCATTTGTCGCAGCCTTTCGAGGACTTGAAAATTTGCTGTAATTTGTTGAGGACGGTGGTTTGGATGTTGCGTTGGAGGCGTGAGAAGAAGTATTTTAGTTGGCGGTTTGTCATGCGCGGGGATGTGAAGTTGTCGACGTAGGAGTTGTGGCCGCGGTAGGAGTGCATTTTAGACAGTGTTGCGACCTTTGTTTCTTCATCGATGGTCAGCGTGTGCCCCATTATGAAGGTTACCACGATGAGCCGGAAGATCTCGCGGAGCAGTTTGGCTTCGTCGTCGGATTTCGGTTTTACGCGCGTCATTAGCCTAAAGAGCTTCTTTTGGAAGTCGTTGTCATCCTCCATCCAGCAGAGCTCGCCAAAAGCGTCGAGGTGGCGGTCGACGATGTCCGTGATGTACTCGTCGTACTTCTTTTCTTCGTTATGGTTGATGTGCACCATGCCTAGAGCCGGACTTTGCTTCTTGACGGCGATGCGCTCGCGCGTGTTCGGGTCCGTTCGGTATTGCACTTGTACCAGTAATGCGTCGCCACGCGGGATGAATTCATATACTTTGACGGGGATACTGGGCATGTGGTATTGCCCACATGTCATCCAAACGGTCAGCTCCACATTGTTCCATTGCTGGATGTATTGCGTGACGAAATGGGTAAGGTTTGAGTCCTCGTGCATCTGCGTGACAAGAGCCGGCAGGAAGTACGGCGACAGATCAACAAGCTTCATGCGATTGCACCCAAGACCGCAATCGGCATTGGGGCGCTGCGATCGCTTCAGGCAGCGCTCGCATATGTCGCCTGGCCCGCATTTGTCTCTCTGTAAGACGCAATGCCAACATGCGACTATCTTTCGCATGTCGTGCGCAGCTTTGGCAACCCTAGGTTCCAAGTGGGTACCTAGTGCTCTGCCTCCAGACTTGGCTGCCAGTGCCTTGTGCGCTGCACTTGGAGCCGATTCTGGCTCAGGAGAAGGAGCGAATGCCATCTCCGGTACAACCCTGCCCATGGGAAAATCTACTTTGAGGGTAGGCACCTGTGGTTGTTGCAATTGCGCGTAATGCTGTGTGTGGTACTGGTCGAACATCATGCCAGAGTCCGACTGCTGATAGGAGGAGTACATGCACTCGGAACTTCCAGGACTCGCTGCAGAAGGGCTGATGGCCTGCTGGTATGGCGACCGCGGATGATGGCTGGTGGATGAGGCTGCTGATGGAGGAGCGGGGAATTGGTCGCTAGTGATGTAGTTGTCCGTAAACAGATTAGACGAAGCATTGTAGTTGACGAAGTTTTGCTGATCAGGCGGAGGTGATGCTCTCGTCAGCTGCATTTCGACCGGAGGACGGACTTGTAGCTGTGTGCGAGGCACGTGATCATATGGGCGGTAAGCTAGGTTCTGCGCCGTTGTAAAGAATAGATTCTCCTGAGGCGGGACCGTAGGTTCGCTGGGTGAGATCAGAGAGGAAGGATCAGTATAGTGTGTTGTCCAAGCGTCGACATCAAGGCCAAGGTCGGAGTAATTCATCGGATCAGTCATCGGATCGAAAACGACATGGCCAGACCGAGGTGTCATGGAAGACCGTGAAGGCCCCTGGCCGTTCCAAGGATCCTGGCGGGAAGACTGGGTGGTGTAGTTTTGATTGTACATGCTGGGTTGAGGATGCACTGTCGACATGTGATGTGTTTGTTGCGTCTCTGGGTTGTATTGGTGTTGGTAATGCTGCGGTTCAGATGGAGGCATCGCTGCCATTGTGTCGTGAAACGCTGCTTGGATAACTAGGTGGGCGTTAGCAGAGGGGCGACGATGCCGGGACGACGAACCTTGGTCGCTCAATGTACCATGGGCAGTAAAGAGCATACTCGAATCCATGGCCGGTATGGCATTGTGAGCGCTCTGTGTTGACATGGTGCTTGCGATGTGGTTGTAGTAGTAGTCAGAGTCGAGCATGTCCACCTCGGAGGATTCGCCGTCTGGTGTCCTTACCGACGTAGGAGAGTTTGAGGAACTGCCATTCTCCCATAGGATATGTTCAGGGGGCTGGTCTCGCGGTAGTTCCGGTTGTTGCGAGTGGTTGCGGCTCATCAAAGGCGGCGTGGTAAGCGGGCCGGGGGAGAGGCCGGTGTGGTTGATCAGCGAGTCGGTCGGTGTCTTGGAGCGTCGGGAGTCATGTTGGGCGGAGAAGAAGGCATGCGGGTCGATGAAGAGCGGCTGTTCCTGGTATTGATAGTGCTGCGAGTATGTCGACATGGTGCGCAAGTGGCCGCTGGGGGGGGGGGCGGCCGGAGCGGTATCAGACCCTCCCTGGATCTTGCGGATCGCACGGCTGGTAAAATCCTACGGTGTGATGCGCCCGCGCTCGATCTCACAGACCGAAGACGATGAAGCCGCAAAGGCGTTCGCACCCGGCCTGGACAACGATGCGCAGCGGGAAACAAGACGCGAAGCGGGTCCGACCAGAATGCTGAGGGACGTCCAACACGACTCGAGGGAGGGCGCGCAAGAAGAGAGTGTTTCAGGGCGGCTGAGTGTCAGAAGTTCGGATGGGTGATTAGTCTTGCGGCTTTGGTCCCATCTTACGCTGCCCCGCGAGGACCGGTGAAGGCCAGCCGGCAGATGCAGGCTACTGGCTTAGCTGCATACTGCGACGTACATAGGCCCAGGTGCGCAGCACTTGTGTAGATGGACCAACTGCAACCTCGGCGCTGCGCTGCAAACCGCCGACATGTCTGGAGTCAAAATCAAGTTGCGACCACGACTGGCTGCTTGCATGGAGTCGGCGGTCTTTTGATCGTCGGACGTCGTCAGTTGGTCGCGCCGTGGGCCCAAACATTCGGCCTTGATGGAAGCCGCAAACATGCCTCAGGCATGGCGCTGTGCAATGCGCAGCCTGCGCCTCGCTCGCTAGGCCAGCTTCATCAACAGCCGTATGGGTGAAACGAATGAGAGGTGGCACTTGTGCTGAGGGAGGGTTGAAGCAACTGCGACTGACGGGTTAGTGCGGCTCTGCGCCGTTCACCGGTGGTGAGCTGTGCTCATCAGTCTGCGGGGAGGGACATGTGTGCGGGAGCGCGAGCCAATCCTTTCCGTCCCACCCCGGCCATGGGCATGCCGTACGATGGCACGATGGCAAATGTTTCCGTCCGGAAGCGCACAGCGAGCAGACGTGTGAAATGTGCAATGATGAGGTTGGCGAGGGTTGGCCAGCGCAGTGGGGTCACGTGTCGGGTGTGGTTTTCTGGAAGCTCCCGGACCGCATCTTCATCTTTCCGATTCTGCCTTGCCGGACGCCGACAACTCGCAAAGCCTACTCCAGTCTCCGTACACACTGCACAGTACTCCGTACTCCGTACTGCCTAGTAGTACGGTCGCCAAGACTTCCGAGCCCCCGTGCCCCCACACCCCCACGCTAGGCTAGGCCCGGAGTTCTAGATGAATCGCAGCTTCCTCCACTCTCGGAGTAACTTACTGTGCACTCGCACACACGGCAGCAGCAGTAAGGTCTCCAGTCTAGCAAAGCCAGCACAATCGACCCCATTGCCCCCCCATCGCCCCCATTGCCTCCCCATCACCCCCATCACCCCCATCGCCCGCAGTCCTGCACGAGTACCCGATATGTTGCGGAGAAATGGCAAGCCGAGGTTTGCGACCACTCCGAAAGGCTTCATCAGTCCTGGGCCGCAAAGCTCACCAAGCGCAGATCGTGCGAGCCATGCCGCATAGCAAAGGTCGGGTGCGACCATACTGCGCCGACGTGCCACAAGTGCCAAGCGCGCGGCATCACCGAGCAAGTGAGCTGGCCCAGCAGCCCTGTGGTGGAGTGGTACTCGCACTGACGTTCGCGAGTGCTTCTACCATCCCAGCCCAATGACTAAGCCTGCTGGCACCCCTCGTAAGAAGCCAGAACCGCGGCGCCGCAGGTTGGAGGCTGGATCCCGAGATTCGCCAGGTGCTCCGCCAAGGTTGACCCAGCTGGCCCTCAGTCCCCCGACTCTCAGGAACGACCTTGGCCCAGTTCCCATGAACGCATGGCCGACCCCACCAGAGTCTGCCACCAGAGTAACACAAACAGGGCTAGACCCATCGAGGAACTTCTTCCTGGGATCTACTAGTTATGCCGCTGTCTTCAACGAAGAACAACCCTTGCCTGATACAGCTCATGAGCAGCCATCAGAGAGACTAAGCGGAACACCCTCAGCGTCAAGTCAAAACATGGGACACCGCCACTGCCAGTTCGCCCTAGGCCACGTGATAGTCTCAACGCTGCAGCCGCTGTCCTTCTTCGAGAAGTCGTGCCACATGTACTTCGAGTCGAACAAAGCCTCAGCTATCATAGGCCCACTTCTCCTGTCCGCACTTCCCCAACTGCGCAAAGATCTAGAGCTACTCGCCACGGCCGGTAGCGATGCATACCCTTTGTACGCCGAGATAACACGGAATACTGCTCGGCCAATGAAGGTACCTTCCAACATGCCTCCCTCCGAGTTCCATACTCTGTTCACCGGCGTGAATCTGAGATGGGAGACCCTGGGCCTACTGTTGGCCATTACTTGCTCAAACGCGCAGTTTACATCGCCCCGCAGTTCCGTCTTTATTCTAGAAGACGGAAAGCAAATCAACAAAGGCGACATCATCGAGGACATGATGCATGCGACTAATATCTGCATCAATATTTGTCAAACACATGGCGCAGTCAACGACAGTATGTGCTGAAATTCTAGAGCCTACAGGTATAAGCATTCGTGACTTACGTGCAAGTGCAGTCATGGTATGGCTCCTTTTCCAGGACATGCTGGTAACGAGTAACTTCTACGGAGATAACTGTGCGTAGACCCACCCCTTTTCCTACCGCCCTGGTAGATGTTAACTCTATTCTAGACCATAGCACGTGGCGGCGCCTTGGCGACAGTGTCTCCGCTTTGTATGCTACGGGCATACACTGTGAAAGGTCCGTCTGCGAAGGCTCGAGCCCCGAACCGTTCTTTATACGCGAACTGAGGAGGAGACTCTACGCCGCATCCTATCGCTTTGACAAGACATTAGCCATATTCTACGGACGGCCGCCGATGCTGGGATGGCGGTACAGCGACCGCAAAATGCCCCTAGACATCAGCGATAGCGTCATAACCTCAGAAGACTCTGAGCTACTCACGAGCGAGCTATCGAAGCTGGATAGCGCAGGCTGGAATATGCAAGGCAGTATTCACCCTGCTTCGTTTGCGAGACTCCAATGCCAACTCGCTGTTTTCAAGGAGCGGTTACTGGAGCAGAGTCTTGCTGGTGAGAAGGATGACGAAGTGGTGCGGAATATAGAGTAAGTCGACCCGCGTGAGTTCTTCACTGCACATGCTGATGGCAGAAGAGCGATATCAGCTGAGTGCACACAATACTGGGAAGGGCTCCCTGCGCATCTTCGATACGAGGTAAAGGTCCTTTTGCCAAAGAGTCTTTAGAATATAGGCTGACTTTGTGCTCTGAACACTTCAGACCTACACCGAAGACGCCGCCTGGGTCGGCCGGGGTCCCGGCCTTTCCATCCGCCTACTCGCCATTTACCTAGACTACCTGCACTTGCATTTTCAGACCCAGCGGCTTCTGCATCGAACAACACAACAAGCGCTTCCAGCCCTATTAGAGGTATCACTGAAACTACTCTGCGCATCCCTCGTTTCTACCAAACCAGACAACCGCGATTACGCCACTCGCCGCCACTTCCCAACCATGATCCTCTTCTACTGCTCCCCCGCCGCCGGAGTATTAGCGCTAGAACTTCGGCGCTGCACAATCAACGGCGTCCCGCTTCCAGATACCATTTCTCGCGCAGACGTGATCCGCAATCTTTCCGTATTAACCTCATGTCTCGACTGGCTCGTCCTGCCCGGCGACGGAAACCACAAGCTTTGCAACGAGCTAAACAAGATGCTCGCATTGGTATTGGACGAGGTCCTCAACTACGAGCCACCTGCCAAGGATATGCAAGAGGGTAGAGAGGATCGCCTTGTCAGAGCTGCCGGGCAGAGTTTTCTCGATATGCCGATGATTGAAGGCTTGGAACCGATTCCGACTGAGGCTGAGGACTTTCTTAACTGGCTTGATAACGCCACGTGGAATAACATGGTAAGTTGTGTGCCGTGAGCCATTATGCGCACAGGAACGAAGGTGCTGATGTGTGTTCTCAGGACTTATGCTGAACGACTTGAGACCGGCTGCATGGGCCATAGGCTACGGGGGAGGTGTCTAATTAGAGGATTTTATTGCCCAGGGCACGAATCTCGTGATTCAAAACTCCGAGACTGACTTCGAACTCGATCATTACATCTTCGATCACATGTACAACCTGAAGGTGGCCAAAGAGCCCCCAATCTCATAATAACACAATCTATTCTCCAACCCTATGTTGCATCTCCCATCTTCCATCTCCCATCTACAGCCCGGAAAAGTAAGCCGCACGCGCAGCCTGTTTCGATTCCTCCTCATCAACCCGCTTCTGGATCTCATTACGGCGGCTCCATGTCGCCTCCGCGGCTATGGCAGAACGTTAGTACAGAGATCTAGCGTTTGACATGAGAAGCACGCACACTTCCGATTGAACACTCGTCCCAAGATGGATTTTGATGTCGACGTGACGGAGTGCGTGTCTGAGGGCGTGTAAGGTGGTGGTGAGGCGGTAGTGTAGCGCGGGGGCGTGGTGGTCTTTGACGGCGAAGTCATTTTGCTATGCGTGGGTGTTGGTATACCGGTGTGGGGCTCTTGAGGTATATTGAAATAAAAGAAGAGGATGTGATCGCTGCACTGTTCACGACGTTCATAGCTTGCATCTTATACATGTCTGCGTCGCAGCGAGGCGCCCTGTCCACAGGGGGCTTCCGTCCTCTTCGGAATGAAATCAGACTCCTGTTTGCCCATCTCTCTGAAACGGACAATCAACACCGGGCGCTTCCTGCTGCTTGCGCCTGCGTAGATCGCCTTCCGCAAGGCAGCAGCCATCAGGCCTCCAACGCTCACGCGTCAAAGATGCCCCGAAAAGAGGCAGGAAGGATTTTCGGAATAAGAATAATCTGTGTGCAGGTGTGCTTCCTGGCGCACTAAGTAGGAAGCCTACCTTCGGAGTAAGCTTTGGGCTGGATTGGGTTTATTCCGATCAACGATCTTGAAACATGATTTGGGACGGCATTCCGATATTCGGAGTCGGACTGAACGGTAATCTGAGCAACAATACACCTCTGAAGACACCCTGGGGAAGGTAAATGGTCAGGATCCACGAAGAAGCGGCTTTGATAAAAAAGAAAAAAGAAAGAAAAACCATGCTTGTACTCTGTAGTCTCTACCAAGATTTGCCGAGCTCCCTGGGCAACACGTTCGCTAGCGACGCAATTCCCAAAGCTGCCTCAAGTATAAACACGAAGTAGTGATAGAAGAGAAGTGAACGTCTTCCATACAACGCAGTCAAGACGCGATTACAGACACTGCGCATAGTAGTTACCGGGCTGAGCCTTGCACGTCGAGCCCGAAGCACCTACGCACCGTTAGTATATCACCGGTCGTACATCCCCTATACGGAGTAGCCTTACAAGTAGTGCAACCAGAATATCCGCTTCCGCCACATTGTCCGTACTTTGCGACAGAGCATACGCCGGCACCGCTTCCCGTCGTCGGTGTAGCGACTGCCGTTGTGACTACAATCGACGTCTTCAAAGTGCTTCCTACAACGGTAGTAGGGGGGACCGCCGCTCCACCGGTGGCAGTCACGACTGAGCCTGCTTTGCCGGCAACGGCTTTGGTGCCGCCAGCGATGACTGCTGGGCCCGGCGAGACGTAGGAGGCGAGATTCTGGTAGATATTGATCTGGATACCGGGATCCGCGGCCTTGTACGCTCCAGGGAACGATACGCCAGCCGGAGTTAACGATCCACCACCCGTAACGGTGATCTGGTAACAAGTGATGTAGAACTGAGCGCCGGCCGCACCGGATGCCGCGTGCAGCGCGATGGCTTCGGCTCGCAGAAGGTAATCTCCAGGAGCCAGGTTAGCAGGGATCTTGACATCCATCTTTCCGCAGTTGGCGTTGAGGTCCTTGGTGCCCCAGTAGTCGTCCGAGCCACCGCCGCCAGAGGGGTTCTTCGCCCATGTGTCCTCGAAGACCTTGAAGAAGGGGGTGGAACCATCAGCTGTCGAAGCGTCTGCGACCTTGGACATGTAGACAAGGACTGGGCCATGGTGTGCGCCGCCGATGGCTTCGTTGGCGCAGGAACGGTCGCCGTTTTGCTGGTGCATCTCTACGGTCACGGTTCCGCCGGCAGGAACGCTGCATTTGGAAGCTGCGGGGCCTTGATTGGCGTTGCCTGTACGTTGCTGTTAGAGGTGTTTGTGGGTGCAGCGGAGCTGGCGTACATCGGATGTCGTTGCTTGTTACTGCTGTGACGGGGCTGTTGCCGTTGGGGAGCCTGGCGCACGTGGACTGGTATGCAAATGTCAGCAATGGTATGGTGATGCGTCCAGGGCCACATATCTTGTCTACACCGTTGACCCACAAGGCCTGGAAAGTTGCATGTGCTTGAGTCTGAGTTGCGAAGGCAGTAACGCCGGCCAAAAAGATAGCGTGTCTCATTTTGGACGCACTGGTGGTACGCAGTGGGTTATGCTGTGAAAGACGGAACTGGGATGCCGCAATGTCAATGGGATAACGTACCTTTGCGTTTTTTATAGCCTTTATACTTGTGGCCCACTTTCCCAGGCATTACACGCCGTCCTCGCTTGCCTCCTTGTTTCGTTTTATATGAAAAAGAGCCCAAAACGATGTCTTCTCAAGCAAGGCGTCGTCGCATGACCCACCTGTATATTAACGTCTGAAGCTTGTCGTCGCCTCGTTCCGGGTCGATCGACATCGTGTAGCGTCCAGAGGTCCTGGGGCTGGTGTGGAAATTAACCCGCCTACGAGGCGAGCTCTGCAATTGGTAGCGAGCGTAAAACCTGGCTCCTGAGTCTGAGAAAACTGTTCACGCTTACATGCAGGGCTACCGGTATAGTACGTGTATTACGAGCCACCGGATAAACCACCCGTCAACTCGGCTGTAGGCTGGATTTTATGGAGGGGGTACTCCGTAAGAGATGCAGGATGGCCCCCCTCGAACGTGGACGGTTGAAGGTAAGAAGTATCTCGCGTCTACGATGCATGATTGATACGTCGGCGCTGTAGAACCACGAGATGCCACTCGCGGGTTGGGGGGCTCAAGGTCTCCAACAGTCCCAGCGAAGTGGAAGCAAGCCCACCTGGGTTGTCGCACCGCATGGCCCCAAGACAGCGTCATGGGACATCGATTCAATCGACCTGGTGATAGGGAAAGAGCATCGAAAGCAATATGTTTAGATGAACTCCGAGAAGCGATCCAGGTGCTGAGATGGCGAGTTCCCCGGTTTCGTAGCCTCGGCACAAGGCTTGTTTCTCCAGTTTCCCCGGTTGACAGAACATCAGGCTGAACTCAACTTGTCGACATCTGAGAAATAGTATTTCGATACAATAGTGGCTTGACTATGTTTGTAGCAATTCAAACTCAGTCGAAAGGTTGCAGCTCGCTTGACGGCGACAGGGATGCTTACCTACGTGCTGAGGACCTGACATGAGAGGTTCGGCTGGTGTCACACGCTACCTACCTAGTACTTTGGGCTTCAGGATGAGCAGTGCAGATGAGGTCTCACATGTATAAAAGCTAGGCGGAAAGGTAGAGACGGGCTTATCTTTACATCCATAGCTTTGGTTTCAGTCCTGGGGCAAGCATGGTTCTGTAGCACACCGACGCCTACCTGTAACCTAATACTCCTGTCTCAGTGTCACGTCACAGTGGCATACAGTATCCGCCTGTCTTCCACAGCAAAGCTAAAAACAAGCGTACGCAACTTGGCGTTCTCTTTGGATCGCGGAATCGCTATTGCTGAGGTATTTCGCAAAATCCAAAGCTTGAAGATAGGTAGTGGGTTTTGGGTGAGGCCTGCACAACGCTATGTTGACAGTTTTTTGGGTGTTTGGGCGCCCGATGTTGTCCGGCATGTTTGTTGGGTTGAGCTTTGAGGCGGCGCAGATACTTTCCCGTGGACCCAGGAGGGTTTCGGGCCATCTGGAGACTTGATCGTTGGGGACGTCGTAACTCTGTCTGAGCGTGTGAGCAACTCGCAACAGGCCTCCCCTTACCCTGTCTCTGATTGCGATGTCTCTGATGAAAGGCGAATACCTTGATGTTACAAGGGACGGGTGGGAGGTATAACATACGGCCGACCGCTCTGCCAGGTGTCAGTAGAGCAACACGAGAATTGAGCTAGGTAGCGACCAAGCTATCCGCCAGTCACTACGTGTACAGAATCGGCCCACTCCTCCGCGCTGCCACTCACCATGCATCCAACCCGCCCGCGACCAGTGTCCCTCAACATACCTAGCCCACCGAAGACCCTTTGGCGCGCGATCCGGCCTCCAACACCACGACGGGCAACCTGCCCTCTGCCGTACTCTACATTAAGTCCAATCATCAACAGTCCTAACCATGGCGCACCTCCCGTTCCACCACTTTCCTACTGGGATCCAGAAACGCCTTCGCCAATCCCTCTCATCCGGTCTCCAGCATCACCCAACTCACCCACGAATCCCTTCCTTACCCCACCACAACACGTCGGCCCAAGCCCGCAAGCGCTCTTTCCCCCGGCCGCGCCCCTTCTCCCAGCATCGCCGCTATCTATCTTTGACCAAGCCATGTCGCCAACGGCGGCTACGTTCTTATACTCGCCCACGCCCACGCCCACGCCCACGCCCACGAACAAGACTTTTCTCCTGCCGGCTTCTCCACTATCACCGCGCTTCATGTTCCCCCGCACGCCGCCCTGTCCGCCTGCAAGAAGGAGAAAGGCATCGATGTATGAGGTGGTCGCCCACTTAGCGGAGAGAAAAGGAAGCGTTGCTAGTATGGTGAGGTTGAGAGCGGCAATGAGGCTGGACTTCTATCAGTTTTTGTTTCTCAAAAAGCAGGCGGAAATGGAGGTGCCGAGAAGGGGTGCGAGAGGAGATGTGTGGACGGTACAAGGGCTCTGGAACCGATTGAGGGGAACAAGTTGCTGCCGATATCTCCGTCATGAGTAGTTAGATCCGTTGTCAAGGTCAAGGAGATGAAGAATCAGGAGATACTGAAGCTGTATCGGGGGTATCGTGCTCTTCGCAAGTCAATCTCCTGGTCAGTGCTGGTTTCGTCTCTCTTGTTCCAACGTCTCCACACACGTCTGCAGCAGATGTAACAAGCTTGCGGCTATCCCGCGTCCGACCGGCGTCGCGGCATGCTTGCCAGCGCCCCAGCCGAACGGCAGCACCAGTCTTCGTTTCCCGTTGGAGTCAAGGACTACGAGGGCATCCAAGGGGAACTTGCCTCCGCCGAGGGGATGCAGTAGGCCTAAGCGTACGAAGTGGTTGTTTGGTCGAGTCGCAGCTTGTATCAAGGGGAGCGAGAAGGGCGCCGAGGCGGAGAGCGTGTGCGTGCAAGGATCGTGGCAGAGGACAAATGCCTGGAGGGACGGGGAGAGCGTGTAGAGGTCGGGTAGTGCGGCGCTGCTGAAGATTAGCGGTGCCTCCAGATGTCGGCCAGACGGCGAAACAGGCGAAAGGGGCGGATGGCTCCGTACCACAGTAACTCATAGTGTACTTGCACGTTGCCCTGAACGCATAGCACAACCAAGCTCTCCCCTCTCCTGAAGTTTGCGTTGTTGTTATGGGCTGGTAACGTACTGCCCGTTGGAGTTGCACGTGTGTTGCTGGCGAGAACAGCGTCCACGTCGATGCTCCACGCATGCTCGGCGCTGATCACGTCCAGCTCATCAAGTTCACATTGTGTTTTTGATCTCTTCAACGTATCGCCTGACGTAGCCAAGGCGGGCGACGGCGGCTCCCTGCGCTGTTGTATCAAGTCATCCGCGTCGGTAGTGAGGCGCGAGCGTTTGCGGGAGAGTGTCACGTGCATAGTCGGGTGCGGATAGGTGAGAAAACATGACCAACAGCTCACCCTCCGTGACTGGCCGTCTAGGTACTAGGCAGGTAGAGTAGCGTGAGTAGGTAAGCTTTGCGGTTGTCGTAGAGACGCACAAACCCTGCTCTGCCCTGGTGCCCTGGTCCTGCCCTGCATGCACCCCGCGCCGTGCCCGAGCTCCCTTGCTGCTCCCCATCATCAACGTGGCGTGCGTGGGTACTTCGTAGTATACGTGCATCGCCAACATGAGCTCGCGAGACGTCACCAGTCGACTGCGTCAGACCACCTGGACGGGCAGTATTCCGTTGGAGATTCGGCTGCACAAGCGCGACTGCCGGACTTACGATGAGTCCGATCCTTACCTAGTACCTGCCACCATGAGACTTGCCGACTTGTGTACACTCACATGATCGCAGGTACAGTTCCCACGCCTCTCCTATCTCGGCCTTCTCATCCACAAACTCAGCGCTTTCTTCTCGCATAGTCTCATCTATCCGGATGTGACTCCGAAAGACGCCTGGCTCTCCTACGAGGGCGTCCCCCTGAAATGGCACCATCCCGTTGGACTCCTCTACGACCTCTACTCAGGCGCCGAACCGGCACACCCACCCCCCTCACCGCACAGGCTCGAGACATCAGAGGAAGAACGCCAACACCTGCCGTGGCGTCTGACAGTCCACTTCTCCGACTACCCTTCCGAGCAAATAGTCCGTCTTGACGATCAAGGCAAGCATCTCCATGACTTGTTTATTCACAGTGTGAAGGAAGCAGATTACCTGAGGACAGGAACGGGGCGAACGGTCATGTTCTTGAGCAAAGAGGATAGTACGCAGCTTTGGGATGGCGTGAAGGCACATGACTTCGCCTTGTACAACCCGATCAACCAGAAGTTGCTGAACCCGCAGGGAGTCAACTTGAGGCATCTGCCCGTCAGACTCTATCTTCCGCATGCGGCGTCGGAGCATGTCCAAGAGGAGACTGCGCCGGGCAGTCTGAGGGTTGTGCAGAGATTGGTGACGCCGAATCTCTCGTCGAGTGAGTCGGACGGGCACGTCTTGAAGACGAGACTGATGGCTCTAGGACAACCACAGACCATTGGCACAGCGTTGAACCAGATATTGCCGACGCTATTTCCGAGCAGACGGAGCCCACTTCTAGCACAAGCAGTCCTGCATGGCGCCGTTCTCCCACTGAGCGCAAGTGTAGAGGAGTTGGTTCGGGCCACAGCATATCTCGATGGCTGGCTGCACATTGCTGTTGTCATGATGGGATAAATGAGTGCTGTGACTTTGGTCTTATCCCTTGGAGTTATGCGCGACGCTATGCACAAGGTGCCTGATATCAGACTCATGTACGAAACACTCATCCTGCAAACACGGTGATGACGCGAATAATTGCCAACAAGATTCTGCCAAGATGCGGGGCACAGGCACAGCGAAGCTTATTTTACTTGGCCACATACACAGGCCACCCCACGCAGTCTGCCATCGTGCTGCCCGGGCTGAAGGCGACGCCAGCCCTGGAAATAACGAGGCATTTCTAGCCGCCTTGCTTCCGAGCGCTACCGTCGGCGGGCTTTTCCTTTTCTCGGAGCGTGGGCTTCGCAGCACTTGCACCGGACACGGCCAGGAAGATAGGCGTCGGCCGATGACATAACACGTCCTGCTTGTACACCGTACAGCACCACAACGGTTGATGGCTGATAGGGGCTGAAAGGCACAACCACAACCACAACCATAACCGCTCATGTCAAGCGTGTTGTGGTTATCGACGCCCCTGTTGCGATGACGACATGCCGCGTGATTGGCTGGTGCGGGTAGTTCAGTTAGCTGGCCCAACCCTCGCACTCGCGGTTGGCCGGTTGCTAGGTCCCAGCCTTCTTCTTGTCGCACGCCCTTCTTCTTCCATCCGAGTCGCCAGCGACCCAGCCCTCGACGCATTGCTACCGCAGCGCATTCGCAACTCAAGGTAAGTTACGACCTCTTTCGTTGCCCAGTAGTCGAAGCCATTGCACCGCGCATCCTTGCAACCTGGGAGCTCCCGGACAGCCCGCTAGCACCCGCGGCCAGCCAAAATGCCTCACTATCTGCAGAAATTTTCGGCAAGCCGGCGCCCTTAATAAAAGCGGACTACGAGCCTCTTGCTATTAAGCTTCTGGATTCCACTCTTCGATGCTGCCTCTTTGTCGACCTGCGCCTTTGAATCTATCGCCAAGTCCTCTACCGTCGCGACATCCCGTTGGTTAGATCCGATCGCGCTGACCAGCTTCGAAAGCTTCCACCAGCTCGACCATTCCTCCTGGGCACCGTTTCAGTTCGTAAATGTAAGCTGCCCATCGCTTTCCGGGACCCATTGCGACTTGCGCCTCCTTATCGCATCGGTGCCATCGCGACACCGTCAATACGTCCCCAAGACCGAACCACACCGTCCGTCGGCATTTTTTGCGCCGCCATCTTATTGCTCTGAGACAACTTGCTTAATTGAAAACATCTGACGCTGCTCCCTCAGAAACCCATACAACCGCACAATGGCCGCCATCAGCATGCCCCTTGCGGCTCGCGCCGAGTACACCCTCCACCAGCTGGCCAAGCGTGACAACTGGGCTGAACGCGAACCCGGTGTTATTGTCGTCTTCGTCATTGTTTTCCTCGTCGCTGTTTTGGTTATTGCTTTGTTCATCAACAAGAAGGTACCGACTCGTCTCTCGTCCCGATGCCATGCGATGCGCTAACAAGGCAACCACAGAGGAGCCAGGCCAAGGGCGTCGGTGCATAAGATACCCCCGATCGAGTCAGTGAAGATAGGAAGGGCAGGCGAAATGGACGTGGTGGCGAGCTGTATGTTTGGATTGGCAAGAGCTTGTGTATACCGTGTTTGAATATTCGTATATCGGTTACCACGAGTTTTCCTGGTGGATTGCCCGTGGCGGACACCTGCATACCGCAGCGTTTATGGTAATAATAAAGAGTCAGATACCTCAACGAGCATTTCCTCATCCTATACGCATCACTGGGTCCCTGTCCAGACGGCTAGCACGGAGGCCGAGATGCATACCCATCTGATGGCGAAGCTATGCTTGATAACACACTCCCGGCAAACCAGAAGACACAAGCCATAGTAGGAAGCCAGCATACTTGCCAGAACAAGGAGCCTTTGCTGTTGCTCGAAAGGAAGTGGAAGGGAACGGGGAATATGCGCGAGAGAGGAAATGGACTTCATGGTTTACACGGCTTTGTCCGCATATATGTCTTCAAAGTACAAGCCCGGCTTGAGAAGCATCAGCTGTACATAGCAACCGCACTTAGATACATATAGCGAATGGTAGTTGCAACGCTAGCTCTATGAAACATGTTTACGTAAAGGCCATACTCTTCTTGATCTCGGCAATAGCCAGGGCCGGGTTCAGTCCCTTGGGGCACGTCCTCGAGCAGTTGAGAATGGTGTGGCATCGGTACAAGCTCATGCTGTTGTTCAGCGCGTCCTGGCGCTCGGCCTTTTTCTCGTCTCGTGAGTCGGCGATCCAGCGATAGGATTGCAGAAGAACGGCGGGTCCGAGGTATTCCTCCTGGTTCCACCAGTACGACGGACAGGAGGTCGAGCAGCAGGCACAGAGAATACATTCATAGAGACCATCGAGTTTCTTACGGTCCTCCTTTGACTGGCGGAATTCGCGGCCCTGCAGGTGTTAATGTCTGGTTGGGGAGCTAGTAGGGCCAAGGTACATACGTCTGGCGCGGCAGTGGAGCGCTGCAGGTAAGGCTTGACAGAGCGGTATTGCTTGTAGAAGAGCGTCATGTCGGGCACGAGGTCCTTGACAACGTACATGTGCGGGAGTGGGTAGATGCGCGACTCCTTGGCTGTGTCGGTGGGGATGCGGCCTGGCGACCTTGTTAGCATCTCACTCCCGACGTGCAGGGTCGGGCGACATACAGAGACATGCCAGCGTGTTGACTCCGTCGATGTTCATGGCGCAGCTCCCGCAAATGCCCTCACGGCAGCTCCGCCTGAAGGTCAACGTCGGGTCCACCTCGTTCTTGATCCGGATGAGGGCATCGAGCATCATGGGCCCCGTCTTGTTGAGGTCGAGTGTGTACGTCTGCATCTGGGGCTTGGACGACGGCTCGTCGGGGTTCCACCGGTAGATGTGGAACGTCTTGGTCTTCGCATCCTTGCTTGGGTCCGGCTCTTGCACTGTCGAGGTCTTGCTCTCCGGAATGGGTTTGCGCTCAGCATCAGGCACAATCTTTTCGCCCACCTTGGAGAGCGGATCGCGGGCGTGCGTGTCGGTTACGGAGGCGAAGCCGCGAGAGAACACTGCCGGCCGCACAACTACCGCCCATCGTTAGCAGCGCTCACACTCGCCATTTTCGTGTGCGCAAAGGTTCTGCCTACCTGTTCGCCGTGTCGCCAGACGTGCGAGGGTGCGCGTGCAAGCCATTGGGGACTGTGTGTTGCGTGCAGTGGAGAGTGCGCGATGGCCTTGGACGTCAAAGACTCATCCAGAGTGTTGCTATCATCGAAGGGCGGCGCCACTCAAGCTTCCTCGGCTATGACAACTGCCCGTGCCTGATTGGTGGTTGCCGCTGATCGGACGATTCCGGCTTCGCGTGCCCCTACGACGCCACGACATCATCTCGACAACGTCAGCACTTCACCCTCACCTCTCAGCGTCCTCGTAAGACGCCGTGCTTCCAACAGGGAAAGCAGAGAGCCGCCGCTGAACAGTTCACGGGATTAGCGCTAGACTCTCTCTCGAACACAACTCAAGTACCGAATACCCGCAAGCGACATTCTCGAGCGCTAGGTTCACGTCTCTCTCTTCTCCGTTTCATTTCCCAACTCATCTACGTACTGGGCCCATGGTCTCTGTCGCTCCCACTGCTGGTGATATCGCGTTCAAAGTAAAACATGGGCCGTAGTGGCCAACACGCTGCACAGAAGAGCGTATAATTGATATCGCCAGCTGTATGGCACCCACCTGCATTCTCTTACACATGTTGCCTACTATGATATAAGTTGTGTTTTCTCAGCTGTCGAAGCCTCCCCAAGCCTATTAGCACCTCTGCCACCGCCCCAATGCCCTCTACCAAGTACACTGGGTCTGTGCCAACGAGCACAGGGGCTAGTTGTGGTATGCACTCTTCGCCTTCTCTCCAAATTCACTACACCCATGGTCTGCAGCATTGTCGTATCTCCAGTACATGTGCGCGCTCTTTCCTTGTTCAGATCCACCTCTCCTTCACCCTGCAAACCCACCGACTGGGAAGGCACGACCAGAGCTCCGAACCCCGCCCTCCACTGTGCGTTCCCCGAACCGCCGTACAGTAAACGGGCGCAGAAGAGTCATCACAGCTTATCTCTCATTGTTGTGGGTGCCGGCTTGGCGTCAGTCGCTGTTGCCAAAATAACGCGCTTGCGCTCGTCTCCTCCATCGCCGTGCCACCTCCGTATCTACGACAACCTCCATCGACGCACCATCATTACCGCCATCACTGAACGATGGCCTCAGCTCAGGTAAGTTTTGACCTTGTCGCATCTGTACTTGGAGTAGTGTAGTTGACAGTCCCGAGATGTTCGCGCCCGGCCAGAGCAGACTCGCGCGTGGTGGCATGGCCAACAACAATGGCAGTTCCAATCGCGGTGGCCGCAATGTACGCTTCCAAACGGGCAATCCCTTTGAAGTGCTGGCAACTGTGGCAGAGGATGGATCGGATGGCAGCTCTTCAACACAGCCCTCCACTTCCTCTGGAGGGTCTTTGTCACAAGTCGATCACAACCACTCAGGACGCGGTTCAGCGACTCCGTCTCAAACACTCGTCGATGTTCACACGGTTGAGGCCGCGCGGCAGCTTGTGAGCCTTCATTTGATTCTTAAGCTATACAGACAACACGTGCTAACATCGGCATAGCCAGACACTCCCCGGCAAGTCCATCGCATGACAATCGGCGAAAGCAACACGTCGTCGCCACTCACCTCACCGCACAGTGCGCGCATGCAGGCTGCTCAGCAGTACGACAGCTCTCCTCAGAGAACCGCACTCAAGAGGCTTGTTCAGCTCCAAGGCTCTGGTACGCAGCATCACGGCTCTCACGCTAGCCATACATCTGAAAATTGGCGCTCACCTCGTCGCCCGTCCACCATCTCGAACCCTGGTATCTCTGCCAGTTCTAACCCTGTTGATGCATTCCACACGACGTCTATGAGTGGTGTACCCGAGTATCTAGCCGTGCAAGAGTTGGCGTTCCGTCGAGGTCAAGACGATCACGGTGGTTCTCGCAACGGCATTCCTTCAAGCCCCTTCGCAAAGCACTTCGACCATGTCTGGGCAGAGCACTACAAGCTTGGTTCTGTCTTTGGAGGAGTACCTGCCGTTCGTCCGACTGCAACTTCATCTTCACGCGAGAACTTCGCCTGGTCGGTACTAATCAACCCCGCTACTCAAGATCTGGATGATCCCAACGGATCTATTGATATGGAGTGGGCTCGCAACATCTGTATTATGGCATTGAACAGCATGAAGGAGCTCATTTGCGTTGTCTGCAAGCGTCCTGCCGACTGGCGCAAATACGTCTGCGACATTCCTAGCCCTGTTCAACAGGTCATAGTGGTTTTCCCGGATCTCTCCGCTCACTACGAGGCTCTTAAGCAAGACGCTCAGCAAGCACTCGGTGGTGGCATTCCTGCCGGCTACTAAGCGCGTCTACGACCATCTTCGGCAAGCGACTCTCATCTTTGAGGTCCAGCAATTACTCCCGGAAAGAGTGCTCACCTTCGGGACATGTTTTCATACTCGGCGTTTCTGTCATTGTTCGATGGTCTGTTGGTCACTGCGAGGCATTTATGCATACGTGGCTGTCGTGTTTACCAGGCCGCTGTTTTCGGCGCTTCGGTGACGATAGTACCTCTCTCACTTCTTCATCTCATGGCGTTTATGGTGGGAGGCGGGGCCACTGGAGGAGTTTCGGCGCGATGTTGTTGAAGGAATACTGCGACATGATGGCCTCGATTTTCATACACGATTTCGCGTCCTCCCATATTATGAGGCCACGAAGCAATGCAATGAACGATGTACAACTAAATCGGCTGGCAACGAACCATGATATATTGCAGCATAGTGATGATCGTTGTCAATGAATCAGAGTAGCAGCAAATCGACGAGGACGGACGTTCCATCATGTTCACAGTTGCTACATCAAAAGCCGTAGCCGAAGAGGCGCTCAGCATACCAATATCTGCCCGTTTCGGGGCCTCAGAACGATGCGCATTCGTTCACGGGAACTACAGCCGCTGTCCTACAATGTATGTACACCTACAATTTCACTGTTTTCCAAGTTGTGGTCTGCAAACGAGAATGTATCTGTTCATTGAACACTTGAGCAGAGATGATGGTCTGGGATATGAAGTCAACGGGACCAGGACGTATCCGCTAGAAAGCTAGAAAGACAGAAGTGAGATTTAAGCATGGTGCATGGGTTTTCACTCTACCGTAGCGCGTTTACCTAGCGTGCCTAGGTATTCCGTACCTTATGTTTACGGTAGCACGTAGGTACCTGCTTAGTGCTACCCCACATGTAGGTAGGTACACTAGCGTGACTAGGTAATAAACCCGTGCCAAAAATTGTTCGTCGCAAATGTGCAAAAGTCCACGATCGATCGCACACTTTCCACCACATCACAGCGGCATTCCGCATCGCCGAGCCCCCCCCCCCCCCCCCCCCCCCCCCCCCCCCCCCCCCCCCCCCCCCCCCAACTCCTGTTCAACTCCCCGAATCTTACTACCC
>ML975253.1:184101-287707 GCA_010015605.1 Decorospora gaudefroyi
CCCCCGCTCCAACTCCTGTTCAACTCCCCGAATCTTACTACCCGATCGCCCTCCGATCAAAATGAAGCTCCTCACCCTCAACTTCCTCACGTGCGCGATAAAAACATGCAAAACGAACTCCGCATCCTTCCCGCTCCACCCACGAGACGCCGAACTCGAGATTGTCGAAGCAGACGTCAATTTGCCGTTCTTGAAGAACATATTACCGAGGTTGATGTGGGACGAGTTGAGGGGAATATGTACGGAGGTATGCACGCCCACTCCACCACCACCTAACTCCATGCAAGTGGCCGCGAGGTCCAGAGAAGAAATAGCGGAGGGACTATAGGCTGGGAAACAGCGCTATGCATTATGAGATGGAAACTAATGGGAATATGGATGTCTAGCTCGGCCTGCCTGAACTCCCCGCAACGCCACCGACGCCCGCCGACCTCATCCAACCTTCGTCCTCTACACCGGAGACCACCGACGCAGCGCCGATAGCAGAGGCAGACGAAGAGCCTAGTCAAACAGCAAAAGACTTGCACAGGGTGTTGCTGGAGACGTGTATACAAGAAGGCAAGCTGGTATGCGGGGCGTGTGAGCACGAGTATGCGGTCAAAGAGGGGGTCGCGAATTTCTTGCTACCGGGACATTTGGTTTGAGTAGAACGGCAGTGTGCCTAAGCTTTTTTGGTTCAAAGGTCAATATAGGCGGGCGACGATAGGGAGTAGCGTCTGGGGTCGTCGGGGATTGCGTTACCTATGATACCCTTTCCATTTTGAGTATGTACACGGCGTAAGCTTGCATATTGCTGTAGAGGCTGGATGAGAGACTGTAAGCACCTCACACGAAATCGAAAACTCGACTTTGCAATACGACAGTGAGCCTAAACAGTTCTACAAAATGTCCGCCCGGGCGGCCTGGCGAGTGATCGCTGGGTTGGAGGTTGTAATAGGCACCGTTCTCTCGATGCCAAGTTGGGTGAATGGATGTGTTAACACTTTTCCTAGCCAAGGTGGTATCTAATTAATCTACTCATGCGCCTGAACCTGAACGCCAGCCCTGCCTCGCTTCACCGCTACCTGCAGGCCTACGATCCGAGCGCGCGGTTGATCTGTACCCGCTTGTCCTCGCCAGCCGACACAATGCCAACATTGCGATCCCACCGTACACTGAAGACCTTCGCGCCCTCCCCATGGCTTTTGACCGCTTCGGCACTCCGTCCTTGTCTGTTGATCGTGTAAACGCTCTCACCAGTCATGCCCTCTCCCACCTTTCCACCTGCACTGACGTTCCTCAGGTCCCAGATCTGGGCCGTACCATCATGTGAACCAGAAACCAGGCTGAACTCGGATGACGGATCCGTGTCTAATGAGACGACAGCATTCTTATGACCACGAAGCGTCATCACACTGATCTGAGTAGCTGACGCGCGCGGATCGATCAACGTGATGTGTCGTGCTGAGGTGCCCGTCGCCAGGAGGTTTCGGGATGCAATTGCGCATAAGGATAGGAGCGAGTGACCAGTTGTCCGTGTGTCTACACATGTCGATGTAGGCAGATCCCAGGTCTTCAATGTATGGTCGTGCGATGCTGAATATGCGACTGTGGCATCGTCCGGCTTGAAAACCACGCTAGATACCGGCGAACTGTGGCCAGATAATGTTGCTAGTGCACCACGAGCCGGTACCATGCGATCCGGTTTCGAGAGCTTCTGTCGCTTGTTTGAAGCCGCGGTAGAATTTGGAAGGAGATTTGACGGCGCCACTGCATTCTCCTTCGCATTGCTGGAGAAGAGTGAGATGGTAGTGTCTGAAGAGGCAGATAGAATTCGGCTCGAAGAGGCGTGGACGGCGATATCTTCTATGCCCCAGCGGTGGTTGAAGAGCTCCAAAGCCGTCGTGATCGTCCTTGCATTGTCGTCGTACTTGTAGACGCGCACGGTGTTATCCAGACCCGCAGCCACCATCTTCTTATCCGATAACCACTTGGCCGTCTTCAAGCTCGTAACGCGACCTCCGTTGTTCGGGGCTTCTGAAGTTGCCAAAACGTCACCTGACGTGTTCCACACTCTTAACAGCCCGTCATAACTTGCACTCAGGATCCTCTCCTGTCCGCTCTGTACTCCTGCTCCCATTTGCGAAGACGGCGATAGAACATCCACCGCAGAGACCCAATCATCGTGCTCGAAGCTCGTAACGTTCAGTGGTGGTACCAGAGCTCTCGTATACTCCACATCTAGCGTCGTCTCGGCGTTGATCCCGTTCTTGGTGAGGAATTCGTCGACTGAAGTGCGGAGAAACTGGCCATTGATAAGGATGTCAAAAGGTATGCGGTTCTCCTCGCGATGCAGGAGTTCGTTTACGAGGGTGGAGAGTTTGTGGCGGGTTAGGGCTGGGTGTAGAGTTAGCCCCGTGCGTGCGCAAGTACGAAGGCTCATGCGCCATGATCATTGATGCGCACATTGCAGAAAAGGGGGATAAAAGACATGGTTTTCTGCGCAGCAAGAGGCGAATCCAGATTGATAGCGTGCGCGCGGCCTATGCTCCAGTGTTTCTATGCCAGCACCTTTGCGACTCTGAACTTACATGTTTGAACCAGCAGGATATTCGGCTCCTCCGAGATCTGCAAGCCCGGATCGCGAGTGGTAAGTCGGATCTGCACCTTGGTCTCTGCTGCGTCGAAATCCATTGCGTCGGTGTTTGCGAAAGTGTCGAAGACAATGATGAAGCTTTGGAAATTTTGGATCGCGAACTTCCAAGCTTTTTTTCCAATGGGGCTAGCACGGGAAAATCAGCCAGTCGGCGTTCGCAGAGCTCCGTTGCGCAGGGATGGGACTGGGCGCCTGGACGCCCCACACCCGATTATAAGAAATCCCGGGACTCCGAAGTTCCGCCCCACCAAAACTGATGCGCAACCAGAACAACCCACAACTTCAACCCCCCCAACCACCACAACCACATTATAACTACCGGGATTTTTTTCGCGCATCTTTTTCGCCATGCCCAAAAGCATTTTTCACCCTTATGATACTCCAAAAAAGTCGCGGATAAAGGGGGCTGCGGACTTCATGGATTACAAGGGCATTCCTTACTTCCACACCGAGTTGTTCAGCTACAATAGAGTCTCTAAAACCAGGGGATGGGCTATTCTACAGCAGGACAACGAGCTATTCGACCGACGTTATCATAACAACGAGGTTGTACCAGAAAAAAGAGGTCGCCCACCTCTCCTTTCACCCAAAAGACTTAGAGAAAGCCGATCGTTTCCTACAGGATATTGGGTGGGACGCGAGACCTCTCACGTAGTCACAACTCGCGGAGGAGCTCGATTTTGATGTATCTGGTCAGACTCTGTGCTCCGCGCTCGGTTCTATGGATTACCACAAATGTATTGCCTGCTCAAAGGGCTGGATCTCTGGGAAACTAGCCCCAAAAAGGAAGGAATGGTACGAGACTATGCTCCAACAATACCCGGAGGTTCACCAGTGGCGACGCGTAAGGTTCTCTGATAAAGTACACTGGTCTGTGGGCCCGGAAGGGAAGGTCCGGATCATAAGAAAACCGGGTGAAAGGTACTGTTCTGATTGTATTCAACATACCTTTGACCGCGAGGATGAGAAGCAGAGGAATGAGAGGCAGCATTCCTGGGCTGCTATTGGCTATAACTTCAAGTCAGAGCTCTCCTTTCACACCACCAAGTCTAAAAACGGAAAGATGAGCCTCCAGGTATACGGGGATCAAATATTAGAACCTTTGGTAAAGCCCTGGCTCGAACGCGGCGACGACTTCGTACTAGAAGAAGACAACGACAGCGGGCAGAGCGGAGGAAAGTCTAAGAAGTGGAACATAGTAAAGGAATGGAAGAAGAAGAACCACCTAGAGTACTACTTCAACTGCTCCAATTCCCCTGACCTCGCCCCAATCGAGAACTGTTGGCGGCCTCCCAAGCAATTCATGGCACGATTTCCTCATTGGGACGAGTTCGAAACACGTGATTTGACTATAGAGGGGTGGCAGAAGGTATCCCAACACTACATCAATGAACAGGTGGATACTATGCCCAGAAGACTGCGAGATTGTATTGACTTGGATGGTCAAATGACCGCGTGGTGAGCTCAGGGGCCGGAAAAATTATTCACGACTCTAGAAAAATGGTCTATATAGCAATATATTATATATTACCAGCTTCAACTCTGATCCCAGCCCAAAAATGGCGTTTTGCATCGAGTTTTTGGTGGTGGGCCATACGTTTGGTGATGCGCCAAGGCATCTCGGAGTCCCGGGATTTCTTATAATCGGGTGGCCCCTACACACAGAGTACACTTGAGATTGTTTTCATTGACTGACTGTATGATACTAACGATGAGATAGATTCGCTGAGATAGATTCGCTCAAGCTCACCTGCGATTACTCACGCGCACACTCTTACGTGATACTCAGTTGCCACTGTTCCTTCAGCGCACACTAGTCCGTCGAATCTCAGAAATAGCCCGCCTCCTATGATCGCTAGGCGCAAAGAGTGCGTCAATCAGCCCGATCACCTCCTCAGCCTCCATCTCCAATTTCAGCTCACCGTCCGTCCAGAAGTACTTGATGTCTGCAAGACTGCTATCTAGGATCTCGCTCAGGTACTGGAACTTGAACCAGTTGGGCGTGTAAATACTGGCCGTGTCTCTCATCTCCCCGCCGCCGTCCTCAGTCTGAAAGTGTTGTGACATTGTGATGAGCGAAACACAGTATCCATGAAGCTTCCTCGACTCATCCTCTGCAATATCCGGCATATCCTCCACATCGTTGATGAACTTTGTAAGCGCAGTTGATACCAGCGAGCCGAGCGATTGAAGCAAGGCGCTATGTGAAAGAACATGCTGCCATTGGCGTTTCACATCACCTATTCGATCGATCGTCGTGGCAATGGCGTCGTCACAGACAGTCGCAAAGGGGACGTTAGTACATCCTTGGAAGCCTTGGGCGTCCTCAAGATGGTCCCTTATGATTTGCCTCTGAGATTCCATTTCTCGTCCGTAGGCCCGCTTGCCGAAGCCGTCTATCGTCTTGATGTCGGCCTCGAGCATCGGTTGCAGACGCTTGGAAGGCTGCAGATGCTGTGGCAACATAGATGTCTTATCCTTCTCGGCCTGATCTTGCAGGAAAAGTCGTAACCGATCTGATAACCGCTGGCAGTCGTTGTAAATGAGCATGTTACTCGCGATGTCTTTTGAGTAATGCATAACAGCAGTCGCTCGGTACATTGCAAGTAGGAGACTAGGTATCGCGTACAGGCCTCCACTTGCGGGTGCAATCGCTGACTTGGCAAGATCCGGCGAGTTGAGAGTCTCTACTTCTCTGACGACCTGCAGGATCATCTCCATGATCGCATCCGGAATAGCAGTAACGGTGTATGTCTCCCGAAGCGTGACCTCCTGATGCGCTGGAGATTTTTGGGACCCTGATTTACCGTTTGGCTCCGTATGTTCGACTGGTTGTGCTGTCGACTTGGGCGTTGAAACTGGTTTAGTATCCTCTTCATCTCCCCACTCTGCTCCCCAGTCGTCTGCGTCTTCTCCGACGGCGGGCTTTTCCTTGACTGCTTCTTCCTCGGGCTCAGGAGCAGTAGCATCGCCCTCGTCGCCCCAGGCGCTTAAATCCTCCTCTTCGATATGCTCCTTTGGCTCTCTTCCCGCTTCTGCTTCGTCGTCCCAGTCAGCACCCCAGTCATCATCTTGATCATCGGCCGCATGCAATGCGTCACCTTTGGAGATAACTTGCGTCTCAACTCGCTCCACCGTCTTCTTCTCCCGCACTTCCTTCGGAAATATGGTCTGGACCCTGGAAATTGCAGCCTCTTTTTGCTTAGCCAGCCATATTTCTGCAGACTTGTCAACCCATTCGGCTAGACGGTTCTGACCTGACCAGCCAAGCTCATCGAGATACTCTACAAGACCCAAGACATAGGACAATGAGTCTTGAAACGATGGTATTCCGTCCGTCGAGAGCGGTACGGCGGGCAAGAGCAGATTGGAGACGAGGCGAGAGGCAAGGATTGGAACGAGCTTGGACGACAACGGGACGGCGATGGTAGGAGGCAGACGAGTGCTCAGATACTCGGCTATGAGGTGGACGTCTTCCAGTGTGACCTTGACGCTGCCGTCGTTCACTGGACCCGCACGCTGTATGTCATCGCCGGCAATGTCAAATGCGGACACGAGGCGGTCGGAGCCCATGGCCAAACGCGGAGATATAATGATCCTATCAAGATCGCGACTCAAGCGAGCGACGACGGAGTCGAGCAGATGCAGCTTCACGAGCGCTTCGACGACGGTGTCGACATGGACGGTAGCTTCTCGTTCGATCGACTGCTTCAGAGAGATTCGGTGCTTCGTGTTGTCGACTGCCATGAGCCCGTTCCACGAGTCTGTGACGGTCTCCACAATGGCCTTCCTGAGCTGGTCCTCCTTGCTCCTCAGCACACCGACCACCCTTGCGGCGCCGAAAGGGCCGAGTCTCTTGAACGCGCCGTCTGCGGCTTCGAGCGTCTGGATAGCGTGCAGGACGTGCCCGTGGACAGCGGCATTCTGAGCCGAGTCGAGCAGAGCCGAGATGTCGCGCAACTGCTCCACGGCCTGGGCCAAGCTCTCGTTGTAGGCAATCTCGGAGTGCAGGAGGCTGACTTTGCTTGCCGCATCCTGGACGCGGGCCGTCATCTCCCGGCCCGCCTCGGCCTGGTGTACGATTTCCGTGGCGGTGTCCTGCGAGCGCTGCATGTCCGCCTGCAGCTTGCGAGCCTGGGCGATCCAGCCGTCGACATCAGGTGCGGCTTGCCGGGAGAGAGTGCGGACTTGGTTCTGCGGCAGCGCGTCAGCCTTCCCGTTCGCAGAGCATGGGCATTGCGTCGTCGCGGACCTTGGTGTCCTCGCCTGCTTTGCCCACTATCTCCAGTAGCTTCGGCAGCGCGCTGCATGGCACCGTCGCCGATGCCACCTGTTCGTCTTGGGGAAACGCTCCATGCTCGACCGACTGCAGGAGCGCGTCGCCCAGCTGCTCGTCCGAAGCGTGCGAAGGCATTTGGCATCACCGACCGGCTGTCATGTCGACGTGAGAAAGAGAAAGGGAAAGAGAAAGAGAAAGTGAAAGTGATAGCGCTGTCGCGAGCGAGGCGTGGGTGCCCACATCGAGGCGCACAGACCACTGGGTACCTAGGCGACGTCACATGCAATTCACGCCTGCCCCGCCACAGCCCAAGTAGTACCCCGCGTGCCCGCCACACCCAGCTCCTGGTACGTACCTACCCCGCCACACCTCAGCCAGCCTGCGTGCCTGCGTGCTTGCGTCTCTGGACTGCCCCATTTGGCGTGGCTTTGCGCTGCTCTTGATTACCCTGTACGTCCAGCCCTCCTTCAGGCGCGACTCAACGACGTCTACGGTCTGCCCCTGGGCTGCCCAGGAGTCGGGCAACCCCGTGGCTGATTACTGTACACACGAGCCAAGCTGACACAACAATGGTAGTACCAATCTGGACAAGGGCGTCTGTGCCTGCAGACTGAACAACAAGCCAGTGTGCTCTGAATTCCCCGCCACACTGGCCATTCCCTTCCACTTCGACATCATGGCGTCTGCACCACAACAGACCCACTTCAAGAAGATCCAGAACTTCAAAGCAGACTACGCAGATGCCACATTCACGCAGTATGAGTCCCAGCGAACGGGCCTTCGAGTAGTAGTGGTCGATCGAAAGGGGCCCAAGGTGTACGGTAATTTTGCAGTGGCCACAGAGATTCGCGATGATTCCGGTTCGCGTGCGTTTTCCAGCTGAACGTCTGCTTGCCGCTGCTAATCGGGCATAGCGCATACCCTTGAGCATCTCTGCTTCATGGGCTCGCGAAAGTACCCTTTCAAGGGTGTACTAGACAAGATCGCAACTCGATCCTACTCGGACACCAATGCTTGGACAGATGTGTCGGAGACGGTGTATACTCTCTCATCTGCGGGTTGGGAAGGATTTGCACAACTCCTCCCGATTTACCTTGACCATCTCATTGTGCCTACGCTCACCGATTTTGGTTGCTACACCGAGGTTCATCACATTGATGGCAAAGGCGAGGATGCAGGGTATGTGTCTTGACCGTTGAAACATTCTGTGCTAACAAATCCAGCGTTGTCTATTCTGAGATGCAGGGCCGGCAAAACCTGCAAGGCGATCTAATGGATCTGCAGATGCGCCGTATCCTCTACCCAGAAGGCGACGGTTTCCGCATGGAGACTGGCGGGTTGATGGAAAACCTACGCGTCTTGACAGCAGAGCGCATTCGCCAGTTTCACCGGGACATGTACCAGCCAAAGAATCTCCGACTTGTAATAATTGGAGAAGTCGACCACGCAAACCTATTGGAAGTCCTGGATGTCTTCGAAGACCAAATCGTCGATCGTGTGCCGGCTTACGATGCGCCGTTCAAACGTCCTTGGGTAGAATCACAACGTACACCACCACTAAGCAAGACCGTGATCGATACAGTAGAGTTCCCAGAAGAAGACGAATCAACGGGCGAGGTTCAGATTGCATTCCTGGGGCCTGAAACTACCGATGATCTGGGTGAGACGGCCATCAACACTCTCCTCCAGTACCTTGCTGGCTCATCTGTTTCTGTCCTGGTAAACACGCTCGTCGAGAAGGAACATCTTGCGAGTATGGTTTACTTCTGGGTGAAGGGTCACTATGACATGGTCATCTGGTGGACCTTGTCTTCTGTAGAGACAGAAAAGCTAGCAGACGTTGAGAAACGGTTCTTCGAAATCCTCAGGGAGCATGCCTCGCATCCGCTTGACATGAGCTACCTGAAGGATTGCCTCCACAGGTACGTAACCCGAAACTTGGACCACATGTCTCGAGTGCCGGTCAGCCGAGATGGCCTTTTTGCTGAGGTACCTACTTATTTACACTTGAAGTAGACTAACGTCTACGAAGATTTAAACGCCAGACTCGATATGCATCTGAAATTCTGCAAGATGAGTATAAAGACCCCATCATCAAGGACCACGTCTTCGGCGACCGGGATGGGGCTCATCTCGAGGCTGCAATGGCCACTCTCAGCGTCTTCGACGAGCTGGAAAAGTGGACCGAAGAGGAATGGCGAGCGTACTTGAACAAGTGGATGGTGGATGCTCATCATGTCTCCATCCTTGGTAGTCCCTCTAAAGCGCTATCTGACAAGCTGAAAGCAGAAGAAGTTGCTCGCGTCAAGGCACAACAAGACAAACTTGGTGAAGATGGACTGAAGAATTTGAGCCAGAAACTGAAGGAAGCACAAGATGAGAACGACAAACCTATTCCAGAAGAGATCATTGCTGGTGTAAAAGTTCCGAGCACAGAGTCCATCCACTTCTTCGAAACTACGACAGCTCGATCCGGACTTGCAAAGAAGCTGGGTACTCCGGATAACAATATTCAAAAGATTGTAGATGAGAACGAAAACGGTCTCCCGCTCTTCATCCATTTCGAACATATCCCCACGTCGTTCGTACACTTCGGTCTTGCTCTCGGAACTGCTACACTGCCGACGGAACTGAAGCCTTTGCTTGGCGTCTACCTCAGCAACTTCTTTGCCACTCCTATCACGAAAGACGGGAAGCGTATGGAATTCGAGGAGGTCATCATTAAGCTCGAGCAGGATACTATTGAGTACTCCGTGGACCGCGGTTCTGAGATTGGGAGCTCTGAGATGCTCTATATTCCCTTCGTTGCCGAGGCTGACAAGTTTGACACGGTTGTGCAGTGGCTGAGGTCGATGCTTATAGACTCTGTTTTCGATACTAAGCGGATCATTTCTGCCGTCAAGAAGATGCTGGCAGATGTGCCAGAGGAGAAGCGCGACGGTAACAGCATGGTTTTTGCGGTGGACCGTATGATTCACTACGACGCTGCGTCAGCTGTTCGCGCGACCGGAACGCTCGTCAAGGCTCTGTACCTGAAGCGCATCCTAAAGCTCCTCAAGTCGGACCCTCAGCAGGTGCTTGACAAACTCGAAGCCTTGCGCAAGCATCTTCTTACGTTCTCGAACATGCGCATCCTCGTAACCGCCGACATTGAGACTCTACCAAACCCAGTGTCTACCTTCAAGCACCTCACAGACGCCTTCGAGCCTGGTCCGGAGCCTATCATAAATCCCATAGATGACCGGAATGCCCTGCTCTCGGACATTGGTCGCAATCCGGGTGGTGCTCATCATATTATCCCCATGCCTATCGACTCTTCCTTTGCCGTCTTGACGTCCAAGGGCCCCAAAGGCTACAGAACCGCCGAGTTACCGCCACTCATGGTGGCCCTCGCCTATCTCGATGCTGTCGAAGGCCCCATGTGGCAGTCCATTCGCGGAACAGGTCTTGCATATGGTAGCAATTTTTTCCGCGATCCAGAGACAGGCTTGCTCAAGTTCAGGATCTTCAAATCTCCAAACGCGTTCTCTGCCTATAACAAGGCCAAGACAGTCGTTAACGAGTACGGTGATGGCACTAGAAAATTTGAGAAGTTGGCGCTAGAAGGGGCTATCTCAAGTATCGTGCGCGACTTTGTCGATGAGCGCGCCACGGTTGTTGATGCAGCGCGAAGCTCTTTCATCGATCTCGTTACTCGCGGCGTGGGTAAGGATTGGCAAGATTGGGCCCTGCGTGAGGTGCGCAAGGTTACCGAGGAAGACGTCAAGAAGATCCTGAACGAGGTTGTATCTGCTGTGTTTGTGCCGGAGAAGGCAGATATGGTCATTACTTGTGGCGGCATCATGACTGATGTAAGTTTTGACCCAGCTATATTGATAAACCAGGTACTGACATCTGTTTAGACTCTCAAGAAAGACTTCGAAAATGCTGGCTTTGATATTCGGGTAAAGCAGCTCGCCGACTTCCAAGACTCTTACGGCCTCGAGGGTGAAGATGATGATGACGATGATAGCGAGCTTTCAGGAAGCGATGACGACGATGGCAGTGAGGGTGACGATAAAATGGAGGAGTAAGTCTCCGACAGGGTCATGTAAGCTTGAACTGTGTCCACTAGCACGGTACGAGCAATCAGTCAAAGCGGATAGTAGAAGATCAAATCCAGAGCCCATCAGAATCTTTTTGTCCGCATTCATACAGTATGTGACGAAACATTGCCAGATATGGTCAACAGCGACCCAATAAGAGTCTGCAAAGAGTCAAGCATGCCAGAACGAACATGCAAGCAATCATACTCTCATACGTACATCCAAGAAGTAAAGACGCCAGCAATGCCCTAGAGGCCGCCACATCAGCCCATACGCCAACCCTAGATTTCCCATGCATTCGAAATAGAAGTCGAGGAGTGTGAAAAGGGGGGAATCATATAACGGAGAAAAAATGCCGACGCCACTGGTTAAGCACGGTGAAGCTCTGCTCAACTCACAAAAAAAAAGTCTCTGTAGAACAGAAGAACTCTTTGAAAGAGCAAGGCTATGCATCTTCAGGCAAAATGCGGGCAAAGTGCTTTTCCCATATCCAGCCAACCGTCTTCGTAGGATCGTCTTGGTTACGCGCAAGCCATAGCTCGCCTTTCATACCGATGACGTCGAATATCTCACCCGGCACATAAACGAGATACGGAATGCCGCCTTCGCGGCGGTCATGTGCGATATTGAACTCAAAAAGACTTGCAGCCAGGAAGAGGACTTCTGGCTCTTCGGTATCCGCAGGTGTTGTGGGAAGTTCTTCGACGCTGCCTCGAACGGGTGAATCTGACATCGGTAGCGCCGAGTTAAAGACGCCAGATGCGCGTGATGACCCGGGTAATGACACCGATTGAGACGTGGGCGCAGAAAAAGAATGTGTCATGGGTGGCATAGGCGAGAGGAAAGACGGGCCCAACTGAGGTGGAAAGTCGAATGCGTGAGATCCCGACGGTGAGCGGTCGTCAAGATCGACCGCTCCATCAAGCCCCATATAATTGTAGTTACGAGAAGGACCGGTATTTCGTCGCTCATTGTGCATGATGGTAGCATCGCTATTATCAGATACTGGGCTGAGTGCTCGTGCTTCGCGTAGGGAAGTAGGTCCAGGACCAGCCCGACCAGTTGCTCCGACCGGATAGAGCGATGGGTAGGCTGGCCCGGCAGGAGACGAGCGTGGCGGGTTTTCATGGCTTCGTGGATGTGGCCGCGGACCATACCCACCGCTGTTGCGGTTGCGGGAATCGAGCATCGACGCTTCGCTGCCCATAGATTCGGTGCGGCGCGAAGAAGAGTTCCGAGAAGAGCCCCCGCCGTCGGACGAAATCGTGGGGACCGGCGAGGTCATATTCGAGATGTCGATGAGTAGATTTCGATTGACGATACCGAGTTTGTTCGCAAGGTCTTGCATCGGTTTGTAGTCAGAATGGAAGCGCTCGACATATGACTCAAGATCGTAACGGAGCGAGGTCGTATGCTGCGGTTCGCTTTCAAGCAGCGGGAGAATCTTCTTTGAGCAGGTTTTGTACCAATCCTTTTGTAGGCACATGAACAGGGTCATGAGCGTGCGCATAAGACCCTTGGTCCTCTCGTAGAGCAATGGTAGCTCGTGCTTAAGTGTGTCGTTGATCGTGCTGAACTTTTTCGCCGACTCTTCCAAGTCAGGATCCACTTTCTCGCCGCGTTCAACGGCGTGTTTGTGCTTGACGTAGTACAGCAGGAATTTCTTGCGCTGCTCTATAGTCTTCTGATACGAAACCCACATGTCCCAGAGATCCCCGACTGGCTTCAGCACGCGGCTTCGAACAGCAGCTTTCTGCAATAGGATTAGCAGTGCATGGGTAACGAAGACATCCGGCACTTACGTGTTCTTCGAGAGCCTTGCTCTGCAGCTCGTAATGAGCCATGGCCCATTTCCGCCACGTGCTTTCGATTTCGGGATACACTGACGGCGCCACCTCGCAAACGGTGATAAAACCCAAGAACACAATATTGAGTTGCAGGTAGTGTTCGGTAATCGAGTCAAGGTATTGCTCGAAGTCCCGAATGACGATCTGGAGTTGGAAGAAGTGTCCCCCAAATTTTTGCTCTTTTGACTTATAGTCCTGGTCTTTGAACGTCTTATCCGCCTCATCGTACGCCTTGCTCTTGTCCACCTTTGGGATAAATGCTTTCACAAAAGTCTTGCCCAGACCACTCTTCTTCTCTTTCTTACCTTCCGAAGCTGCGGCACGGAAAGTATCTGAGCGGGCCTTGGCATCGTTTATGCGCCCGTTAATTGCGATCAACTCTTTTCGAGCCTCCCTGATCTTCGGCAAATCGGGATGGCCAGGATCACTAGTTTCATCGAGAGCTTGTAGCAACAGTGGATACTTCAGCAGGCGCTGACATGGTTTCAGGAGTAATGAATCCAAGTCCCATGCTTGGGTCATGTTTTCTACCTGCTCGAAGCAAGCAGAGACCCATCCCGACAGGCTCTCATTGCCTTGATTCTTCTTGATATAGGCGCTCGCATTGTCCTGATTGAGAAAGTACGTGGTATAGAGCCGTTCCATCTTCTCTCGGTTGTCAAGGAACACTTGGCCAACTGATGTCAAGCGATCGTTCTCGAGCGTACAGTTCTCAAATTGATTTTGAGAATCCTCAGACGGTCTTCGAAGATTCACGGAAGGTTCTTGGGAATCAGAAGGTTTACTTTCGGAGGAATCGCGATTCCACGGACCAGTCGGTGGCGGTATCTCATAGTTGACGACGGGTTTCGCTGCCTTCTTGAACGAACGAAACAGCGACAGGGAAAACTTTTCGAGTTCTTTGCAGTTGCTGAACAACAGCCTTTTCTCCTTCTCGCTCATCAAGTTCTGTGCCGTTGCCTCAAAGATGTTGTGGGCAATCATCATATCGATGCAGAACTGGTGCTCCGTAGTCAGCAATTCTTCCAAAATTCGGTATCGCTTAATCAGCGCTTGCTTGGCAGGCTCAGGTTGGCCTTTTTCGCCTTTTTCGCCTCCGGTAGGTACCTGGACCGCTGCCTCAACTGGTTGTGGAGTGCCGTAACGGTCCTCGAGACTCTGTCCCTGGGCCTGGATGATGGGTGTACGTGATCGGGCAGGATGTTTTTCAAAGTGCTCATTGTTGAGTGATGGTGGCGGAGGATGATGCTGAGGAATGGAATTGTAGGAGACATTCCTTGGAGCCACCACATGTTGCTCGATAGAAATGTTAACGGGAGGAGGTGGCGGTGAATAGGCGGGACGTGGAGGTGCATTCTGCGGTGGTGAATGCGGCAAATCCTGCTGTAAGGAAAGACCAAGTCCGCCGTTAGTCCATGCAAGTTGTGGCAGTTCAATACCATTGGCCGGAGCCGACAGGTGATTCGTTGCGGAGCTTTGCAGCAGTGAGTCCTGCGAAGGATCGCCAGACGAGCTGCCGGAGCGGGATGCATCTTGAATGGTAGTTGTAGTAGAGCCTCCAGATTCTTGCGAGTAACGCCGTAATGCTGAAGGATAAATAATGGCCGTACCTCCGGCTTCGATACCAGGAGACTCTGGTTCTACTTGCGGAATAGCGGAGGCTAGGCGTGATGGCGAAGCCGATTCGTTGGTTTCCTGTTTTGCATTGTCGTGCGTCGAGCCATTGGCGTCGCTCAGCAACCGAGCCAGATAGGTCTCTGTGGCTTCCTTTGATGCCCAATCTTTATGCTGCGCGATGACGGGCGATACTTGTTGTACTCGTGCCCTGGACACTGATGCTAGCTCTGGTGAGACGATGGCTGACTGATGATACATGTTTAGAACAGAATTTACAACACTATAAGTCTCGGTGTTCAGGGCCAGAGGTCCCAATGTCCGATAGGGGGCAATGCTAGCAGAATCGTCAGGGTACAGGGTTCCTCGGTTGGAGAAGGAGTCTACGGGCGAGTCGTTCATATCGTAGCGAGACACGGGCGATGGCTCTCTACCATCGTAGCTTTGTTCGGGCGTGTACCCATGTGAAGGAGCCTGGACATCTCCTCTGAAGCTTCCAGGGTCGGGTTGCCATGGTTGTGGCGACTGCTCGTCGCTAAGCATGATGGGTATGGATTCCCTAACGCCCAGTTCTGATTCCTCCATTTCGGGTGATTGGGGTGCCTTTTCCCGGGCGGCCCCATGGAAAACGGTTGGCTGCAGGAGTGGATGCTCGGGTTCCTGGTGTGCTATCGGTGGGGTAAGGACAAAGCTGCCCGGCATTCCCAAGACCGGCGATTCCTCGAAGTCGGTTAGGGCTGACTGCGGGTGGTCGGGCGGAGGTACTGACAAGCTCGAGGTCTGGAGGCTCAGACGCTGGAGCTCTGGTGGTGAATATGAGTCGTGTTCCCGCGACAGGTGCTTCGTCTGTGCACGGGCATCGTATCCGTCAGTAAAACGATCGCGATGGTGCGTGTCCGAGAGCCGCACAGCCTGCTCGTGGTGCGATGCCACTGCGGTGTGCTGGCTGTCGAGGCTGTTCACGGGCGGAAAATAGTCGGCTTCGCCGTGAGGGCCGGTGCTCCGCGAACGGGAGCCGGGCGAGGACTGCAAGGGCTGTCGTTCTCTCGAGTTCCGCAGTCGCGGCGACGTTGGTGGAGGCGGGGCAGTCACGACCGCGGCCACGCTTGGCCCAGCTCTTGGTCCCGAGGGCGACTTCCCTCTCTCGCGATACCCACGGTAAGCGAGCGCGGGGAGGGTGCCAGACTGGTCGGCGCCGTGCGGCATGGGAGCTGTTCCTCCTCCTCCTCCTCCTCCTGCTGCTGCTGCTGCTGCTGCGCCACCCGGCGTTCGGTTCATCCGCGTGGGCGATGTGCGGTTGCTGTGGTGCAGGGTGCGCGTTGGGGTGTACTTGACCGAGCGCGTGGACGAGTTGGAGTCGGACGCTGCGCTCAGTCGCCGGGTGGCTACCGGAATCCTCGAGCGGGGTGTGTGACGCTGCAACGCCGGTGCGGGTGCTTCGTCGGGGGTTTGTGTTGCTGGTCCGTTCCCAGCCAACGCTACGCTGGCGGCACCGGCCGACCGTCCATGGCGCGCGCTGCTGGAGGAGGAGGCCGGCAAGGCTGTCGTCTCGCCGAGGGTGCTGTCGAAGGTGGGTATGCCGAAGCCGGGCGACAGCACATGCTGGCCGCTGACCACCTCCCCGAACAGCTGGCGCGCACTCGATGCCGACGTCCGGTGCGGGGCGGTGGCCTTCTTGCGTGGCGGCGAGAGGTGCTGGTCGATGCTGCTCCGGCTGCCGTGGGTGCGGCGCGCGTGTCGCGGGGACGCTGGGGCGGGCTGGGGGCGCTCCCGCGGCTTGAGGTTGTTGAACTTGTGCGGGCCGTACACCGCTGGCTCCCGCGATCGCGACCGCACCGGCTGGGAGGTGGGCGGCGGCGACTGTTCGAACCGCTCGGCCAGGGCCTTGACTTTGTTCGACACCTGCGGGGAGCATCGCGGCGTCGCGGCGGCCGATGACGACGGCGGCCCTGAGGTGGATCGCGGCGTCGCTTTGGCGGTTGCCCGCGCGCCGTTCGTCGTCGGCTGTCGCTGGCGCGTCGGCGGCATGGCTACGGGGGGGAGGGGCGGAGGGGGAGCTTCGTGCTCGGTCGTCGTGTAGGCGGAGTAGTAGTCCTCGGGCGACGCTTCCAGGGCGTCGTCGGCATGGTCCAGCGAGGTCGATTGCAGCCAGTTCGAAACAGAGACGCCGGGGTGGTATGCATATTCATGCGCCTGTTCAGACTCCATCTCCCATAGTCGGTGAGCGCAGAGGCGCGGGATCAGGGCAGCGCCAACGTCGTGGGTGGACAACTCACACTGGCCGGGCCTCTATCAGATGCAGTCCGGGCCAATGACCGTGGCGAGCATCTGTCGTGACCCAGGTGTCTGAGGTTTCAGGCTGAAAAGCAGGCGGACGACTGCCCGATACGGCGCGCTTGGGGAGGCCGTGACTGACGTTGCTGCCAGCCGCCCGGATCACTGGAGATGGAGCTAGGGGCCACGGGGGGGACGGGGGGGACGGGGGGGTGGACAGGGCCAGAGTCCAGACACGAACACGACCGAGACACGTAGAATCCGGTATGCAGCTTCGATAGTGTTCACTCGACGGGCTTCGCGGCGTGGGCGAGGAATCATAGCCGCCCAGCCAGTCGCCTCGAACGTAGCCGTTCATGCTAGTCTGGCTTAGCCGTCTGATGCTCGGCCAGGGGCAGGTGGTACTGGGTAGGTACTAGGTACTAGGTATGTACGGAGTACTACATACAGTAGGTACCAATGTACCTAGGTCCGTCTGGCTGCTGTGTGCCTGTGTGCCTGTTGAAACAACGCCACCAGCCATCAGAGCGAGCAAAGACATCGCATCGCGACCAGTCCCAGCATTCATGCATGGCGCGTGCAGTCGCGTCTCCCGCTCCTTAGCTCCCCCTCGCTTCCCCCCTCCCCCAGCAACAACACTGAACACCATCCACAACATCCACCACAACACGACGCTCACCAGCCTGGCCTGCGACAACCGGGTTTCGAGGCAAGCACGCTAGCGTCCATGGGCACCAAGAGAAAGCCCAGCTCCCACGGCGGAAGCTGCCGAAAGAAAGCAAGGCGTTCCACGGACCAATCTGCTACTGCCACACCTTCCGCCGCCACACATCCCGTTCTGCAACGTCTCTATCCCCAAGTCCTCACGCTGCGCCACTATCTGCTGTCACAACTAGCCAGCTCGTCAAAGGCCCGGCGTCGGAGGATAGCCCAACTCGGCCATGCACCGGCAACGCACCATCTCGACAGCCATGTCGCGCAGCTACTCGACTCGACCTTGGTGGCCACCCTGATCCGCCCAGAAACAGCCAATCAAGCGCACGCTGATGAAGAACGTGACCAAGACATCAGCGTCTTCACTCAACACCGCTCACAGGATACTCCTGGCGGCACCTTCAGGCCTGGATATTTTATGCAAGCTGAGGTAAGTTGCGTCACGCAAGTCGAAACACCAAAGTCCGAATACTGAGTACACCCAGATCGTTGACTTCGTGGTATGGCGCCTGTTCAAGCATTCCGCATCCCACAAACCCACTCACCTGCTCGCTCATGGCTTCCAACGGGCCGGGAAAGCCCGCCGCGAACCGGCTGTGGACCCTTCTCCCAACTCATCCATCCCAGGTCTGATTGAACGTCATCGAAATAGCTACACGAGAACCTTGAAAGAACCACAATGGTGCCGACTGCACGCATTGCTTGGCCAGGGCGGTGACCGTATCGTGATGGACATGCTCATGCGATGCTCCATCTTTATCCCCATCAAAGCGAGCGGCGGGAACTACTACCAGCTGTCTGGTGACCCTGTGTCAGAACTGAGATTGGATCAGCTTCAGAAGAGCAGCACTGCAACAAATGAAGCTGACACAGAGGCTATGCCAAAGTCTCTGCTGCATCTTCACGGTGAGAACAGAGTACCTGGTGCAATCACATTTGTTCGCAGCCGCATGTTGTATGCGAAGGCGGCCCTTAACGCCAAAGGCGGCATCCGGTTTGGCATGCGCCACATTCGTTCGTCTCATCGCACATACTAGGTGCTATTGCCAACTAACATGGAGTCAGACGTCCTAAACCGTTTCTCCAACCGAGACGACAAGCAACAGACGATACATATCATGCGTTATATTTTCCCTCGACAGTTTGGCTTACACAATGTCTTCACGTCCAAGGTCGATGCTCGTGAGACAGCCATGCCCTTCAAAGATTACACGTTGCGCGAGAAAGATATCCACGCTTGCATGTGTCGAGAATTGGGTCACAAGACAACCAACGCGCAGGCAATAGACCATTGGAAGTTGCGCGTTCCTAAACGACTCAGAGGCGACGTGCTTGCATTGGTTCAGAAACTCCGAACCCTCAATCAGCGATGTTCGTACGTGGAGTTGCTTCGTCATTATTGCACCATAGAGGTATCTTCCCAAGACAGTCCGTAGCGGTGAGCATCGCTGATTCGAAAAGGGCGTGCCTCTCTCTCCAAGGCCAGAGTGGAAGAAGAACATGCTTCAGCCAAAGGCCGACGCAGGTACAGCCGATCGCTCGGCCAAGTGCAACACCGGCAACCATTCTAAGCCTAAAGGTCGCACGATTGAGCAAGTGCCTTTCACGGATTTTGCATGCCCCACGGCGCATGTGTCAGCGTTTTGTCGAGCTGTTGTAGCTACAGTTATACCACAAGGCTTCTTGGGTGACGAGCATAACAAGCGCATCATCATGTATTGGGTAGACCGTTTTGTGGATCTGAGAAGATTTGAATCGGTTACCCTCCACCAGGTTACCCAGAAGATCAAGGTATGACATGTCCGGTTCTTAGCGCGACGTATGCTGAACAAGTTACAGATTTCGACTATACCTTGGCTGCGACCGCAGAGTCAGAGTGGTGCTGCTAAGCTTGCCAAATCTGACATTGAAAAACGCGAAGAGCTGTTTATGGAGTTTGTCTATTGGCTTTTTGACTCATTCCTGGTTCCTCTGATTCGTACCAATTTCCACGTAACCGAGTCCAACGTACATCGAAACAGATTGTTCTACTTCCGCCACGACGTGTGGCGGATGCTGACAGAGCCTGCTCTAACAACGCTGCGCTTGAACATGTTCGAAGAAATGCCGACGGGGAGTACGGCTAGATTGCTTTCCGCACGCCAGTTGGGTTTCAGCAAAATCCGGCTTCTTCCCAAGGAGCAGGGTTTTAGGACCATCATGAACCTCAAGAGGAGGCAGCAAGTGCTCCGTTATGGGACCATGTCGCTTGGGCGAAGCATCAATGCAGTGATGACACCAGCCTTCAATGCGCTTACATACGAAAAGGTGAGCACGTGGCTAACGCCTCGAATCCATCATGGAGACTAACACACACCAGTCGTTGCAGCCAGATAAATTCGGTTGTTCTCTCTTCTCTGTTGGGGATATGTTCCCTAAGCTTGCACGCTTCAAAGCTTCGCTAATGGAGCGAGGCTTTGAGAACAACCCGCTCTATTTTGCAAAAGTTGATGTGCAAGCTTGTTTCGACACTATACCACAGTCCCGCTTGTTGAGTATGGTTGACGGTCTCATGTCGATGCAAGCATACCATACAGGTAAGCATGTGGAGATGTCTCCATTGGGTCCATTACAAGGACTCGACGGAAGGCACATCAACCCACTGCCGCTCAAGAAATATGTCGCCCACAGCGGGGCTGCACCGCAAATGACTTGCTTCAGCGAGCTTGTGCAAAATAAGCTTGTGGGCGCGAAAGCCAACACAATCTTCGTTAATACCGACTTGCAACGGTGTGAGACCAAAGACGATCTAATGCAGCTCATGCGGGAGCATATAGAGCGAAATATTGTCAAGATCGGAAAGCGATTCTACCGCCAGAAGATCGGTATACCGCAAGGCTCAGTCTTATCAAGCATCCTGTGCAACTTCTTCTACGCTGAGCTGGAACGCGACGTGCTCCACTTTGCGCTTGGAGACGACTGCCTGCTGCTTCGACTGCTCGACGACTTCCTCTTGATCACCATCAATAAAGGACATGCTGAGCGTTTTGTGCGTGTTATGCATAGGGGACAGGCAGAATATGGCGTAGTAGTAAAGCCTGCAAAATCATTGGCAAATTTCGACATCGCTACTGACGATGGCGGCCGAATACGTAGAAGCCACTCAGATGGTAAATTTCCATATTGCGGCGTCTGCATTGATACCACAACCCTGGAGGTCAGCAAGAAAACAGACGGCTCTACTACGACCGGTAAGGAGCATCCGGGAGGGTCCCCCAACCTCGCGCAGGATTTGGCGAAACTGACCACAGTAGTTGTTGAGGATTCCCTAACGGTAGATTTGACGAGGGTGCCGGGCCAGACATTCCACCGCAAAGCTCTGAAGTGAGTCTCATCGCATTCCCCCTCTCGGCAACCTGAACCAGCCAATGAGACAATCAAAGGGAAGGGAAAGGTCCCAGTTCTTACTGACAGTCATAGCGCGTTCAAGATGCAGCTTAGGGCTATGCTGATCGATTTATCGTTGAACAGCGTGGCAAGGGTACTAGCGAATCTGCATCAGAGCTTCTATGAAGCGGCGGTGAGATGCCTTGAATATGCACGCGTGCTGTCCAAAGTGCGGACGACGTGTTCGAGCCTGCTTATCAGTACGTCTACCCTTTCCCAGTACACCACGGAATCGATAGCAGCAAGTGTCGGCGGGTCCTGCGCCGTGCGCGAGAGAGATGATAGGCGGTTCGCTGACTACGAGTGCAGAGACAGTAGATAATATGATTGCGCTAGCATACGTGATGCTACAGCGCCGCTCACGTCCGCGCGGCAACAGAGAGGCCAAGCCTGTACACGGCGTTATTTCGCGCCGCCAGCTTCAGTGGTATGTGTGGCTGGGTTCCAGTGTCGCAGACTAGGCGGGAGCACGCTCCACGACTTGTTGGGGTCGACTCCACGCTTCGGAGCGTGACATGGCGGGGCTCGTATTATCTGGTATGACGGAAGCTAATCAGAAGGATAGGCTGGCTTGTAAAGCTTTCCATACCGTTTTTCAGCGCAAGCAGACGCATCATGGCGCGCTGTTGGCTTGGCTCGACGCGTCTCTTTCGACTGTTCGCATTTCGAGCATGGCCGAACGCCGTATGCTGGAGGAGGCAGTCAGGCGCGATTGATGGTTGATGGTTGCGGGTTGATACCGTTACGGAGTACCTGTCCGAGGAGTACGGATACGCCACTGGGAGATGACGGACGAAGCGGTCACGGCAGATGCACAAGCTCAACGCAAAGCTCTGGCTATGCTCTGGCTTGTCTGGCTGGTGACGGTGACGGCTGGTGCCGTGAAGAGAACCAAGATGTGTGTGCCGGGGACCCTGGCAACAAGCCCGTTAGCGGCGGCATGTGGGCGCGCCTGCACTGCAAGCCGTAGGTCTTGGCTGCAGCAGGTTCGGTAGAGACGGATCGATGGCAGAGAGAATGATGTCGTTCAACAGATAGTCGTCATGTTAAGCGTCACATCCAGCAGCCGCCTCCCTTGGCGATTGGACAGTGGTGATAGCTGTGATGTCAAGCGTACATGCGACGGCTGGGACGCCAGCCCTGGACATGCCCACGCCACGCTGCATGTCCCGCGTAATATGTACTGTGTAAGTTACCGGTAGACAGCTTCAAAAGACGTCTGGCTTGGCCGACGAGGATTTGCAGCCATGGATAGGGATAGCTGCCTCTGACCGCCGTCCTGGTTCCTTTCATCAGATGTCGCCCACGCCCACAGCTTCACCTCGGCCCGCGCGTCCTGTGTAGATTCATCATACACAGTACGGAGTACAGTACATCCGCATCCGCCTGCAATCACAACAAAAGACCCAGCCCGGTCCAAGACCCGCCGCTGCACATCCCTGCCACCAGGGGGGTTAGCGTCGTCCGGAAATTGCGTCGACTCGCGATGCCAAACCACCAGCGACTGCCTCCTGTCGACCAAGTTGGCCATTACGACGGCGGCGGCGGAGACGAAGACATACACTACCTCTCTCACGCAAACTCTCTGTACATTATTTCCGAGCATAGCTATGTGCCTGCATTGATCCCGGCCCCTTGCGAGCGCGACGCCTGCGCGAGCCACGCTCCTCACCGCATTGCGACTCCATTGCGCCTCTCCACCCAGCGAAGACGGCCGCGACCGCTCATGGCCGCCCTCAGCTACCCGCACGATGCCCCCTCGCCCTTTGGCGCTCCGCCCGGCAGCCCACCTGACCTCACAAACTCCAAGTCGAGCAAGTCGTCGAGCATCCATTCGTCCACCCTCCTCGACCTGATGGGCACGACGGAGAACCTCTCGCACTTCGAAGACATCAACCTGGACGAAGCAGCAGGTGGGCCCTCCTCCTTCCCCGTGCCCTCGAGCCCGTCTAATCGCGTCGTCTTCGAAGCCCCGCGAGCCTCCCTCTCCAGCCGGAGCCTCTCACACCCGCATTCGGCCCAGCACTCGTTCCGCGACCTGACCGGCACAGCCAAGCCAAAGTACCCGAGCTTGAAGGGCCAGGTCAGCCATGCCGTCCAACGCCAGCAGACGCAGCTCGCCGCGCCCGGAAAGCAGTCCAGACGGGGCTTCACGTCACCGTCAGTTCCGTCCCTCAGCAGCCTGGGACTCGCCGCCCCCCAGCGCTCGTCACGGTCGCCATCACCCTCGAACACGCACAAGTCAGCTTCGGCGCCCCGCACACTTTCACGGCGCAGTGCGCCGAATATAGATGGCTTGCCATCGCCGGGCCTGAATGCCAGGAGACAGTCGTGGCAGGACGCCAAACGCAAAACCGTCAAGGAGAGAGAGGCCGAGTGCGACGATGAGGACGATGAGCTCCCCGAGGATGCCGTTATCTGGAATGTCCCCATGTCGCCGCGACCCACCCAAGAGCGGTCACCAGTCTCGTGCACGGGCGAGAGCCCACCCCAAACTTTACAGCAGCCTGGCACAACACAGTCGTCGTCGGCCAGAACATCTCCCGCACCTTCATCACGCTTTTCCCAGCGCACGCCCTCCCCCAACATCTCTAGCAGGGGTGTTTCCCCTTCCACGCAACAGGCCAACACGTGGGTGGACACATACACCGCCCTCGATCCAGACGCAAAGAAACTTACCGAGGCCCTGGAAGAGTTCCAGTCAGAGTCAGAGCGTAAACAAGAGATCTCAAGGCAGCAACCTGCGCTCACAAGATCAGCGTCCCTGGACGAACCTGAGCCGAAGAAGAAAAAGCCGGCACTTCCCCCAGTCCGCAAGAGTGATCCTTTGATCGATCCTTTCCAACCGTCGGCCGAGAAGCAGAAGTATCTTTCGCGTACACGGCCCTCTTGGCTCCCACCAAAGAATCCCAAGGAAGAGAAGAAGCATCTAAAGGAGTATCAGAGGATGCTGGCTCGGATTGAAGAAGCTGGTGAGTTACCTTAACAACGACTAGTGTGTTTTGTAGTTTGATCAAGCAGAACGGCTAATAGTCTCAGAACGTCTCGAGGCTCAGCGTGCCCAGGACGAAGCACTGGCTCGCGAAAAGGCCACCCGCATCAAAGCCGAATACTGGTCTAGTCTGTTACTACCAAACTGGGCGACTGAGATGACAAACCCCGAGCTGCGTGCCTCGCACAGAAAGATGTGGTGGAACGGCATACCACCACGATTGCGGGGTCAAGTGTGGCAAAGAGCGATTGGAAACGATCTCGAGGTCACGGAGGCAACATATGACATTGCCTTGGAGAAGGCGCGTAAAGAAATCAAAGCGCACGGTTCAGAGGCGCTCAACGGCCGCTATGCCTACATCGTTGAGAGCACTCAAGCTGTATTCCCAGAGCTGAAGATGTTTGCGGCGAGAACATCTCAAACGGCAGACGATGAGCAGCCGCTACACCGGGACCTTGTTGACGTTTGCCTAGCTTACTCGACGTATCGTCCAGATATCCCGCATTCGAGCTTCGACATCCATCACATTGCTGCGTTGTTTCTACTCAACCTTCCAGCCCCACAGGCTTTTATCACGCTGTCCAACTTGCTTAACCGCTCATTACCTTTATCCTTCCTTGTTCACGATCAGAACGCGATACATGCGGCCTACTCCACAACCCTGCATGCACTGTCAAAGAAAGCACCGAGTCTCGCAACCCGGTTAGAAACGTTGCGCGTCGAGCCTAGAGACTACCTCTTCCACATGTTGGGGTCATTGTTTTGTGGTCGCCTAGGCGTCGAACATGCAGCCCGTGTGATGGACGTGTATGCGATCGAAGGGGATAAAATTCCTCCGCGGGCCGCAGTTGCAGTCTTGAGTATATTGGAAGGCAGCTGTATGGAAGGCGATGCGGCGCAGGTTGCACAAAACCTGGTGGAGAAGAAAATTGGACTTGATGTAGACGAGTTTATGGCCAAGGTGTACGAAGCGGGCAAAAGCTCGTGACACTCGGGTACAAAGCATTCTTTTCTGTTGTTGTCCTGGGCCCCATTTTAGTAATACCACACCGGGTAATAGAAGCAATGTAGTCTCTTGGGGAAACCCCCCGTCTACGAGCTTTACGCATCTACGAGCTTTACGCGGTGCGACTCCAGATCCGAACCTCCACGCATCCCCATGTATGGCTTTGTTTTTCCAATTCGGAGCTATCAGAAGAGGGGGCTTTTCCATCCTTTCGAATTTATCAGCAACCAGCATTTTATTCCTACATGTACACGTAACTTTAAGACCTTAAACGCGAAAGTCCGTGTACAGAAGGGGCGAGTAGCAACATAGAACTCATTCTTAGCAAAACTAGCAGTGCCCGGTGGGATTGGCCGTTTTTCCATCCACAGATTCTTCCCATCATCGACGATGCCTTCATGACATGCAGTATGCAGCGGCCACTTCCATACACGCTGAGAAACGGCACCAAAGGCGTCCAGTGCAATGTACGACCAATCATTGCGCTCTCTCCCACTGCAAAAGCAGGGAGAAACCGCACCCAAGATCAGCCACTGTTTTCCTCTCCACTTCACAGACGGTTTTCGTTCTCATGGAAACCTCACATCATCCGCAGACGACGGGTCTCTCCAAAGAAAATGCTTTTCGTGAGTGTGCAAATTTTGCGTTGTTCAATGGAGGGCAAGAGGACGGGCGGCGGCGAAAGAAGTTTTGTTCTGTCCGGCGCGGAAGAACCTTTTGCCGGCTTGGCATGCCCCGCCACTGCCGAAGCGGCTGGCGTCCTGGGTTTGAGTCACTTTGCGTGGGATTTGGACTCGAAAGTTGCCCCAGCGTCAGTGCCACAGCAGCATTTCCAACGACACCCAGCGCCTTTACCATCCAGAGCGCCTTGACCGACTGCTACCCGACTCCGCGTCTGACCCACACTTGCCCAGCATGGAGTCCGAGTCCGACCACGACCACCGCGACGACGAGAGCGTGTCCGAGCCAGAGGAGGTGGAGGAGACGAAGCCAAAGTCTGCGCTGAAGAAGGGGCGGGAGCCGGTCCCGGCTGTAGAGCGTCCAGAGCTGCCGTAGGTGTCAGAAGCGTGCGGCTCTCGTGCAAGCCAGCTAACACGCCCAAGCGAACAACCCGATCCAAGCACCATCGACCTCTCCAAGCTCAACCCGCTGTCTCCCGAAATCATCTCGCGCCAAGCCACCATCAACATTGGAACGATTGGCCACGTCGCCCACGGAAAGAGTACGGTGGTCAAGGCCATCTCCGGTGTGCAGACGGTCCGCTTCAAGAACGAACTCGAGCGGAACATCACCATCAAGCTCGGTTACGCAAACGCGAAAATCTACCAGTGCGACAACGCAGAGTGCCCGCGCCCGACGTGCTATCGGTCGTACAAGAGCGAGAAGGAGGTTGACCCGCCCTGCGAGCGCGAGGGATGCGGAGGACGATACCGACTAAGGCGCCATGTCTCCTTTGTCGACTGCCCAGGCCACGACATTCTCATGAGCACCATGTTATCGGGCGCTGCCGTCATGGATGCTGCGCTGCTGCTAATCGCTGGCAACGAGTCTTGCCCGCAACCGCAGACGAGCGAACATCTTGCCGCTATCGAGATCATGAAGCTCAACCACATCATCATTCTCCAGAACAAGGTCGACCTGATGCGGGAAGATAGCGCCGCAGCGCACTACGAGTCCATCCTAAAGTTCATCCGAGGCACTGTTGCCGACGGCTCTCCCATCATTCCCATCTCCGCCCAGCTAAAGTTCAACATTGACGCCATCAACGAGCATCTAATCAGCAAAATCCCCGTTCCAGTACGAGACTTCTCTGCAAAGCCACACATGATCGTCATTCGCTCCTTCGACGTCAACAAGCCCGGTGCCGAGATCGACGAGCTGAAGGGAGGTGTTGCCGGTGGCAGTATTCTGACCGGTGTACTAAAGCTGGGAGACGAGATCGAGATTAGGCCTGGTATCGTGTCAAAAGACAGTGCTGGGAAGATCCAGTGCAAGCCCATCTTTTCAAGGGTAGTGTCGTTGTTCGCCGAGCACAATGACCTCAAGTTTGCGGTTCCTGGAGGCTTGATTGGTATGTTGTCGTTGCCCCCGTCTCGCTAATTGCTCGACTAACTCATGGCAGGTGTCGGTACGCGCGTGGACCCAACTCTGTGTCGTGCGGATCGCCTGGTTGGTTTCGTCCTCGGTCTCCGTGGCCATCTCCCCAACATCTACACTGAGCTCGAAGTCAACTACTTCCTCCTGCGAAGATTGCTCGGTGTCAAGACTGCAGATGGCAAGCAGGCCAAGGTAGCCAAGCTTGCAAAGAACGAAGTCCTGGTACGTCCATGTTCTCTTCGATTAGACCGAGGCTTACACTCGCACAGATGGTCAACATTGGCTCAACCGCTACGGGTGCCAAGGTCGTTGCTGTAAAGGCTGATGCCGCACGTCTCTCCCTGACTTCGCCCGCATGCACCGAGATCGGTGAGAAAGTAGCATTGTCTCGACGCATTGAGAAGCATTGGCGTCTCATCGGTTGGGCCAACATCGTAGCGTAAGTTGCACTGCATCGCTAGTGGCAGCCACATGCTTACAAACATGCCAGTGGTAACATCCTCCAACCCATCGTCGATTGAGCGCCGACAAGGAGTAGTGGGGTAGTTTATCGTGCGCCAGGACGAACCACTTGATGATGAGACGGCGTCGATATAAAAGGTGTGACACGGGAAACTTGTGCATTCCGTTCTTGGGCATTTCCTGCAGGAGTCGTTTGCAGTGGGGCATAGACACAAAAAGCGGTGTTTCTTGCAGCTGTCTTTCTGACGGCATCTGACAGTTACGAGGCGAGACGCCAAGAGTGTCTGGAGCGCGGGGTTTCCCTGTGTATCAGTATCTTCCACAGCTCCAAGTAGTAGGCGCATATAATAATGAAACCTGTGCGATGCAGGATGCACTAGAATCGTTGGGAGTGCGGATGACGGCGGATCGACGGCGGTTGAGCCGGGCAATCTTCACATGAAAGCCATGGGTGACACATGTAAAAGCACATGGACGTACAAACGTCAGCGCAAGTTGCTAGCCTTGATGCGCCTCAAGAGTCCCCTCATTTCTTGCAAGCTGGCAGCTGGCCCAGTGGCAACTTCTGCGCTCCCAGCCTTGTTTGATTGTGATTGCGTACTCCGTATACATATACGAGGTAAGTTTTGCAAGGCGCCAGGAAGCAAGCGCGTACCCACAAGGCCGAGCGAATCCTCTGATGTTCACGTGCACTAAACAGGGTAGGTATGTATCAGGGCTCAACTTGCGCTCCATTCCAGACCCAGCAACCATTTACGAGCACGCGGATGTGTTTGTCCGGTGCTGTGTATTGTCTCTTATTCTTTTCTCGCGCTCACTTTTCAAGCATTACTCGTATCCTATTGTAATAATTGCGCATCCCGGCGGCGTACGCGCATCACAGTCTGCGGAACCTTTTTCGGAACAGAAGCGTGATGGCGGAAGACGCTTCGAAGGCGCAACCTCCGCTTCACGTCCACCGCCCCATTCCACGTCGCAACTTTGACACGACGGTATACAACGATTCCGCAGACTCGCCGGCGCATGCCTTCACCCAGTCAACTCCCCCAAGTGCGAACGAGAACCGCCGGCCGTCCGACTTCCTCGCCCAGCTGAACGCACGCCTGCTGCGGACCTATAACTCGCGCAATGAAGAGCCGGACGAGCAGGAAAGGGAGGCCGCCGTCCCGCCCCGTAACAAGAGCTTCTTGAACATGACAAGCAGCACCCTGTCCGGCATCTACGCCGAAACGGGCTCGAGTACTGCTGGTGAACAGAGTGCGGCCGAGACGCCGTGGGGAACGGGCGCCGAAACGCCGGCGCACTTGGGTATGGGCTTCGCTGCCTGCGAGACTGGCATGGGTAGTCCGGATGCCGGGCTGAGCATGAAGAAGCACGCGAGGAGAGGGACAGGGACCGGTACAGCGATCGGCAGGGCTGAGGCGAGGACGCAGAGTCGCGTAACCAAGCACCCGCGCCACGGCGTGTGGAAGTGTGCCGTCATTCTGGGCAAGCTCGTAGCACTTTATGTTTTTGGAGTCGTCTATGGTGTCATCGTTTCGCACCTCCACGAATCGAAGCAACTGGCTGCAGTACACGTCGAGGGCGTCGACCGCGGGAGCCGCGCATATCTTGCGATTTGGGGCATGTTTGGTGTGGCATTGGGGAGTCTGTTGCCATACGTTGACCTCGTGTGGGACGCGCAGAGGAAGGAGAGTGATGCGGAAGAGAAAGAAACCGAGACACACGACTCGCCTGTCAGTGAGCAAATCAACGATGTTGTCAGGAGTGTGGCGGCCTTTGTCGGCATTGCCTTCGCCATTGTGAGTTCCCCTCTAGCCTCCACGCCCCTAACGAACCAGGACTGACAAACTCCCCATAGCGCCGCCTTCCTTGGCAGTCCACCTTGCAACTCACCCTTACGCTCGCCCTCGTGAACCCTGCGCTGTGGTACATTCTCGATCGCTCAAAACCTGGACTCTCCGTCTCGCTGACTGTCACATCAATCCTCACCTCCTTCATCTTCCTATCCAACCCGGATGTCCTCCCGTCGCCGGCCTTGCCAGCCACCACAAACTTCACGCAACCTCCATCAGCCAGCAGCAGCCATAACCAGGGTAGGCCCGACATTGCGCCTGTTACCCAGGAGCTATTTGCGGGCATAGTCAGCTATGAGAACCTGGCTGTTGTGACGTGGGTGGGCAGTGTACTGTTTTGTAGTTGTGTCTGCTTTGGGAGCATAGGGCGCCGGTTGGCTGTGCTGGAAGAATCGGGGTTGAAGCGGTGATTGTCGGGCTGTTAGATCGAACGAGCTGTTTCCAACGTCGGACGATGCCGAGGGTGGATGGGCTACTATACTGTACGGCAACGAAGTGATAATCAAAAAGAACGGATCCTATTCGCCTTCTGTAAGCTTTCCGAACCATACCAGAATACGTGATGTAGCGATAGCGTTCCAACAGGTTAAGAAATGATTTTCCGACTATTGGTTTTCTGTTGCCTTGAAATGTATTAATGTAACGCTCGCCTATATCGATATACAGACCTTAACCTTCTCCACCATATTATACTATCAATAATGTTGAAGAAAGAAAAAAAAGACAAAAAGGGAGAAATCATATCAAGCAGCCAAAAAAAAAAGTTCGCGATTGGCGGTACTGGGAACTGTAGACATATCATCAGTACCATGTCTCAGGACGGCCCAGCCTACTACACCTCTTTTGTGTGATGCTTGCTTATACCGTACCTACTCGAACCCAGGCTGGCGCGGATCTGGAAACGGGGGCGCCTATGCATATGTCTCCGCCAGCCACAACGCGGCGTCATACCACTAGCTAGTAGCTTTGTTTAGTTGCACCCCTTTGGGTGAGATGGGGTGGGTTGGAGACTTACACCATACCACGTTGGTACTGTGCTCTGATTGGCTGATTTATGAAAGAATTGGCAATGATTTGGTCCCTATCTACCGATGTTTTGACAGCATGAATGAGTCATGGGAATTTATTGGCATGGCATTGGCAGCAGAGGTGGGCCGTGGGTCAACGAGAGACTTCGTGGGGCATGTGAAGAATTGTAGGTCGATGTGGAGAACGAGCAAATGTCGTGGCGTGAAGTACTTCCACGGAGCATGGACTAAAGCATATGCCAAGGGGGAACACAGTAGATACTGCAAGTTCAAAAACATATTCCGCAGAGTGGTGCTGGAACCGGGATCTGTGACGCTTGTTCATGCTATTTAGAAAACACGCTGTTTCGACCTAAGCCAAATTTCGTAGTCATCAAGTTTTTAATATGGTGAACGCCGTCGTCTTCATTACCCTGTAGCCAGTCGGCAATTCCTTCCCAAGATCCGCCTTAGATGCCCAATCCAATCCATTATCCTCCCAATTTGCTCCGTGTTCCGTAGTCGTCTTACACGCTTGCTCCTCTCCCACACTGCCCCGAGCCATCAGAGCGCACGACTCAACATGGTACGAGTGGCTGTAGTACTCCACATGGAATTACAGCGCTTTTGAAAGCTTCGCCCTGCTAGCAGCAAGAGCAGCAGACAGACTGAACTGGGTGCTAATACCCTCAATACGGTGGACGGCATTCAGGTTCTTAACGCAAGTAATCTGAAAGCACGTTGCAGTTCCCTGACGAGAGGCAATCGTGGAATAAGCGAGGAAGTATTCCCAGATCTACACACTGGTTAATCCGTGAACTGTAGACAGGCAGAAGCATAGGACTTTACCTTGAACCATCGGATGCCGTATTTGCCAACGACCTTGTCCTTGTTGGCAAGCCAGTTACGATACCATCTCCAGAGGGTAGCAGAGTAGTGTACACCGATGGTATCCACCATCTTGACCTCGAACCCGGCGCCCTCAAGCGTGTCGATGACGAAGCCAAGAGGGGTAGAGGCGTCAGCACCAGGGAAGACATACTTGTTCATAAAGAGACCCCATGTGAAGTCCTCGAACTGCCAGGCCTTGCGGAGGCCAGCAATCTGGAGGAAGAAGACACCATCGTCGTCGAGCATGTCGTAAACCTGGCGGAAGAAGGAACCCAAGTGGCGCACACCGACGTGTTCAGCCATCTCAAGACATGTGATCTTGTTGTAGCCGCCAGGAGGAAGGGGAATGTCACGGTAGTCCATGCAGAGAATGTTGGACTGACCCTCTTCGACGCCCGACTTCCTGAGGCCGTTGTTGCCCCATACAGTCTGGTTGCGGCCGAGCGTGACACCGGTGACGTGTGCGCCGTAGTTGACCGATGCGAATTTGGCGAGTGTGCCCCATCCGCAGCCAATGTCGAGCATCTTCTCGCCTTTCTTCACGCCAATCTTCTCACAGACGACGGCCATCTTGTTGTCCTGTAGCTGCTCCAGGCTCTCTTCCTTGTTTATGTCGGAGATGATGCCGGACGTGTAGATCATGCGGGGGCCGAGAAACCAGCCATAGAAGTCGTCGCCGCGGTCGTAGTGGTCGCGGACCTGCTCTTCGTCTGGAGGCGTGTTAGCATCGGGACGGTGAGCTGGCTGGAGAGTGCATACCCTGGGACTTGGAGTGGACGATCATCTCCGGGATCATGCCGAAGAGGAAGTGCTTGATCAGTCCGAGGGTGAAGCGGGGCTTGGACCAGTCGTGCCGCCACTCGAGGATGTCGAGCATGTCGCCATTGAGCTCCACCTCGTCGTCAAAGTACTTCTCCTGGAACGTCTCGATGGGGATCTGCTTCTTGCCGTAGTATGCGTCGCGGTCCTCGGGCTTGGTGAATTTCAGGTAGTGCTCGATGGGCCGGCCGGGGAGCCTGGCTTTCTCGTTCTTGCGGGGCGCAAATTCAGACGTGAGCCACCAGAAGGGGCCGAGGATGGGCAGGCACAGGACCAGGGCGAGAAACACCCACGTCTTGAAGCCCATGCCCCAGCTCCATGTCATGTACGCCGGCACGCCCACGAGCAGCGAGATGAGGAACACGTTGCTGAACGAGTCGCGGCCAGAGCCTTCAGCGGGCAGGGGAGCATTCGCAATGGTCGGGTACTGTTGTTTGCCGACTGTCAGCGTGCTCGGTCCCTGTGTCAATGCCCAGTCGCTGGCGGGGGTGCTCCTTCGACTGTCCCGATGCAACAACGTACCGAAGTCGTCTTCACGCCGCAATCGAACGCGGGCGTCGTGGGCGAGGGCGCCGGCGGCGTCTCAACCCACTCGAAATTCTCCTCAGACGTGTTGCTGCTCATTTTGCACACCGGGGAGCAATTTTGCGAGACGAAAAGCGGACGTTGGGATTGGGGACGTTTTAACGGCGGTGAATCTAAGCGAACGCGCACCACCGCGGTTGCGCTTGCCCCTTGCAGCGGCCGACTCTTCAAGCCTAGCTTCAAAACATGTGATGGCTACTGACACTTGTGCACTACACACTCTCACGGCCCATCGGCTAGCAGCTTCCTTCGAATCACGTCCACCTTCTCCTTGCTGACACCAGCCTGCTCCAGGTACTTCTCTACGCCACCGTATTTTTCCCGTATATGGGATTGCACGCTCACAACCACGTCTGGAGGACAGACAGCGAACTGCTCCGACAGCCCAATCGAACCGATCTCCCTTAGCCTCTCCTCCTTCTCTGACGCAAGTTCGGGCTCAGAGAGACGATAGTCGTCGTCAATGACTTCCAGGTCCACTCCTAAAAGGAACAGGACAAGCATGACCACCAGGCCTGTCCGATCCTTGCCTTGGGTGCAATGGACCAGAACCGGCCAGTTTCCCTCTTCTCCGAGCACATCGAACACTCGCGTGACCTCACCCGTGCACACATCCAAGGATTGCTTGGCCAGTCCAACCAGTCCCATCTCCTCCATGTGAGGAGACAATATCTTGATAGCATCCTTGCGATAGCCAAACACCATGAGACTCGCTAGTCTGAAAAATTCGAGCCAGGAGAGCTTCGAAAGCAGCATCCGCGAGAAGGCCGATCCATTGAAATTGATTTCGTGGTAGGCGATACCGGGTATCTTTAGAGGTCCAGCCACATCGTCGTTACTCTGAGGAACAGCTGCTGATGCTTTGATTCTAGCATCATGCTTTTGAGCCTGTTCGATGTGTTCTGTTCTGCGCTAGTTAGTCGGTGAGATTCATCTTTCAAGTGTAGGAGCGTACTTGGTGCGCAAATCAATGATGCTCTTTACTCGGTACTCTCTGACGAGACTTTGCCTGTCTTCGAAGGAGGCTTCGTCTTCCTTTTGTCAGCACGATCTCAGCTGAGGATGCACGGGATGTATACCAGGGCGAGCACTTCGGTACAGTAGTCCAGTATTCAAGCGACTATGGGCTCCTTAGCGGGGTTCTAATGTTAACAAGCGATATAGTTGCCTTAGCCCAGTGCTTTCGTTGACGAATTGACTGACGTCGCGGAAGTTCAGTATGCTTTTCAGCAGTGTTTGCGGTTCTATCATTTTTACCAGGGAGCTCAAGGATACTCGGGTGTGCGTTGCTAATTGTCACATGATGGAAGGACGTGTGACATCCACGGTCGCCCAGTGACGTAGCCCACTCCGCTAACTGCATCCAGACCAGTGCTAAACTCTAGCCCTGGAGAATCAATAACTGATGCTGGATGCCAATCTGTACGCACGCGGGCGAATATATCTCACCACAATAAATGAGGCGCGTGCATGCCTAGGTGTTATGATTTACAGTCTAGGGTAGGGGATGCACTCGTTCGCATGCATGGTCCATGGATGATGAGGGCTGTGCTCCTGATGCGCACAAGGATTGGGCTCATCCTGCTCCCACTCCCACTCCCCTGCTCCTCCACATGCATTTTGACACAAACACAAATACCATTATTATAACTGTTGTGGTGGCTGGTAGGTACAATAAGTACAGGTATTGTGCGGGTATGGTGCGTCCTAAATTGCTCCTGCATAGGCTTGCTACATTGCTTTATCAGTTTGGCGACTGTGATCAATCATCAACGGTTGCTTGGTTTGTGTCTGCAGACCTCACGAAACAGACAATACCTGGTCTACCTTTGCCTTCGTAGACGATCACCACATGCAGCGAAAGCTGCACTAGACCCAGAACGGCAAGGCGGGTGTAAGACTTCACGCGGAACTCATAGCCGGGCGATCCTCCACAACAGGTATGACATCATCGGTCTTTCTATCGTCATTTAGCCATGTCTCCCACCAGCGCCTTTGGAGTTTGCTTTACGCTTGTATTCTTCAAGACAAAATCCCATACCACCTCCATTCCGAGCAACCCCTGCCTTTGAACCCGCCCTCATCATGGCGACGACAGCTGTCACTGCGAATGCGCCCCCCGCGTCTGACAGTAGACCGCTGATGAGCGCGGAAGAGGCGGCTCCACTGCCATCCGCTGCCGACGCGAACATACGCTGCCCTGACCCATCTGCGCATCACACAAAGAACAGCGCGCTGCAGAACCAGGCGTCAGCAGCGGCGTTGTACCCCAACCACCCAACAGGTTCTGCTAGACCAAACGAGTCGCGCACCATCAACCCGCTCGGAGCCGACGGCAAGCTCTCGTCAGCGAGTGAGTGCTGAAACCGTGATATCATGATTAAATTGTGTGCTCATCCAATCTACAGGCGCTGCCGCCAGCCTCAAATACGCAAAGGCGCACGACCTTCCTGGCTACCCTGTCGTCGGAATCGACTCCAAATCTTCTGCCGGAGCCGCAGCGCTACTCGCCAACCAGAACAAAAAGAGCCCAGAGTGGTGGAAGCCCGAGCAGTCGTCCGCAGCGGGCAAGGCTGCATTGCTCGCTAACGGCTACAAGATGGCGCCATTGTGGCAGCCAGAAACCAGTGCGGCAGGCTCCCAGGCAGCTCTCCTCGCTCATAGGGACGGCGGGAAGCTGAATCTATGGCAGCCGGAGGCTACGCCAGAGGGCCACTCTGCCGCCACCATGGCCATGCGCAAGAAGGGCCTCGGCCCAGCGGTCGACTATGGATACACGGATCAAGGCAGGAAGAATGCATTTACCGCAGCTACTGACGCTCACTCTGCTTCGGGCCGTAGACGAGCGCAATCGAACCCCCCACGGACGCCATTGTACCCAGACTCGGAGCACTCGGCCAGGAATGCCCTAGGTGCAGCGACGCTTGCCCACAGCGCATCTACGAGAATCAACCCGCACGCTACTCCAGCTGACTCCAACCGCCTCGGACACGGCGCGATGGAGGCAGCCCGCATTCAACACGCCAAAAGCATCTCCCGCGATATGTATACGAGCACTCCGCCAGTGACGCTCGAGACAGAGGAAAAGAAGCATAATGATGCCCTTCGAGCCTCTGCTGTCTCCATGGCCAAGAAGATGTATGACGTACAGCAACAGCATGTTGATGGCGCATCTGGCCAGTCCGTCGCCCGTACTGGAGCCACTGCAGCACACAGCCAGCAACCGGCGTCTGGCGAGGGTGATATCAAGCAACAAGCGATGCGCTATATTGGCATTCAAGAAGCCGCTCAGAAGTTGGCACAGGAAAGACTATCCAAGATTGGATACGACGAAAACGCGGCCTACCGAAGCTACTATGGCTACGATCAGCCAACTCGCTCTAAACTCTCCATGCGCCGGGGACGCAACCGTGCACACAGTGCGTCCGAGCCAAGGCCCACCAACGGGTCCGACTCCGACGAGGATGATTTCCGCTCAAGGCGAATTCGCTCGCAAATGGAACAGTTCAACAAACAGTTAGCGGACGTGGACGAGAAGAAGCGCGAAAATGATCGCAAGTCGCTGCTCGCTGCAGCACAGCGGAAAGTGCAAGCGCAGATGCAGGGCATGGATAAGAAGATTTTTGATGAGACCGGCAAGATGTCAACGGCCATGGTTGACGACTGGGATGAGAAAGCCCGGAAGCGCGCGCTTGCTAACTCGGAAGCTCGCATGGAGAACCACGGCAGAGTGCACATTGGCAACGGCAAATGGATGGATCAAGGAGACATTGACGCTATCGCTCAAGCAAGGATCCAGCCAACATTGGACGAAATCAACGTAAAGACCGAGAAGCGTCTAGCCGAGGATGAAAAGCGACGGGCCGAAGAAGAAGAGCGTAGACTCGACTTGGAGGAGAAGAAGCGTCGTGACAGGATTGAGAAAGAGCGTGCTGCCGAAATAAAGGCTGAGGAAAAGCAAGGAAAGGGTAGGTGGTTAATGATACTTCTGGCTTTACACTGCTAACCTATTACAGAGGAAGAGAAGAGAGCCGCAAAAGCGCGAGCTGCGGAAGAAAAGATGGCAGCAAAGAAAGAGAAGGAAGCTGAGAGGGCAAAGAAAGCAGAGGATGACCGGCTGGCCAGGGAAGAGCAACGCAAGTCCAAAGAAGTTCCAACCGCTGAACCTATGGCTGAAGGTGCGGGCGCTGCACAAGACAATCAGGATGTGAACCGGGCTCCGACGCCTGCTACGGAAGGCCAGCGCACATCCGATTACGATCCTGCGGATACGACCACACCAACCTCACCGACCTCGCAAGGATCCTCCAAGGGCTTTAAATCGCTCCTGAGCAAGTTGAAGCGAAGATCCAAGCATTCTCCCGCGACAGAGTCTGACGACAAGACTAAAGAAAATGAACCGGGGTTTGTTGGTGGTGCCGCTCTCCGCACATCCACCTCGCAGTCCCACTCACAGTCCCAATCTTCCAAGACAGAGAGCCAACCCAACCTTGAATCCACAGAGAGCCGCATATCTACCGAGGCGGACCAAGCCACGGAGATGCGTCAAACCACACCGACCTTCGTCCCTCATGTTGACCATTACTCAGACGTATCCTCACTGTCGAGCGGTGGAGAAGAGTTCAGTGTGGCTAGAGGAAGATCAGCGGAACGCGTCGTTAGCGGTGGAACAGTAACGTCTGGCGGAACAGACTTCGAAGAGGCTAGGGATCACTTTGACGAAGACTTAGCACCACCGCCAGCGTTTGGCTCCGATGCGGAAAAGGCGAGGAAGGGCAGCCCAAGCCGGGAGTCGAAGTTTCAAGAGGTGGGCTTGTAGGTTGCTTACGCCACTATGAAAGGATTGCATTTATCCTTGGTGCATAGTGCTCGGGCCTGGTGCCCTTTACGAGAATGATATACTGTGGCTGCGTCGTCACTTACCGAGGTTTACACGCACTTGTGTAGGAACAGTCCATTTGGGAAATCTGAGGATTACGGAAATGGCCTTAGCAAGGTGGTAATGTAATGTATTGTCTTGCGTGGACAGCTTGGGTTTATTTGCTTTGCAGCGTTTGGACGACGATGACGACCCTCTCTTACGATGTTTATGGTTGCGTTCTTTGCCCGTAGAGGCCGAACATGTACGTGTGTAGAAAGACTTCACCTAGGAGAGACGACCGTGTGCTACCTGCTATTGTGAACCTGTTCAAACTCCATGCGAGCCTGATAACGCGGTTGCACGGCGGGTTGGAGCGCAAGAGGACCTCCTCATCCTGGCACCTGGCAACAGACGTCACTGGCACTTAGCGTTGCCGTCGCGCTTACCCGATGGGGAGATTAGGTCAGCACAGGGCGGTTGAGCGTATGTGGAAACAACACGAGTAGCTCCTTTCTCGAACAGCAATCACCGCCCCAACCCTCCATCCCGCCTTACCCGCCCGCCTTTCATTTTCTATTGCGCGCTTCTGGAGTTACACACTCGGGTCTACTTCTTCTTCTCTTTCTTCCGATACCGACTCTTGCGCGCTCTCTCACTCCGGTGAGCTAGGAGCTGGACTGTCGCAAACATGGCCCAGCGACAAGTTCCATTGCACGTCACGCAGCCGACGCTGGTATGTCCCGCACCGAGAGTGTGCAGTGTAGGGTGATGGAAGCTAACGATTGGCAGCTGACGAATCTGAACATCCTCGTATGTTGGTCCCAGGCCGGGTTCTCGGCGCCCAGGGTAGCAAGAAGAGGCAAGCTAACAGAGAGTATAGCCGGCGTCGATATCGTGGCAGAATTGCGTAGGTGGCCCTGAGCAAGTGAAGACACGCGTGGGACAGGCGTTGACAGTAGACACAGACACTCGAGTCGGACAAGTACGTCTGCGTGCGCCAGGTCAACAACGAAGCCAACGCGCCGGCCGAGACGGTCATCATCGACCTCAAGAACACGAACAATGTCATCCGAAGGCCGATCCGCGCCGACAGCGCCATCATGCACTTGACCGAGCCCATCATAGCCCTCAAGGCGCAAGGCCGGACGCTACAGCTCTTCAACCTCGAGACCAAGGAGCGCCTGCAGACATACAGCCATCAGGAGGACATCCAGTTCTGGAGGTGGATCAGCCAGACGACGCTCGCCCTCGTCAGCACAAAGGCCGTATACCACTGGGACGTGCTCGACTCGAAGAATGCCGTTGCGCCGCGCAAAATCTTTGACCGCCAAGAGCAGCTCGAGGTAGGCCGACCCGCCCCCTCCCCCCCAGTCTGCTAACTGCATCTAATCCGCTGTGTAGAACAACCAGATCATCAACTACGTTACCAACGACGACGAGAGCTGGTCTTGCTTGGTCGGTATCACGTCCAACCCGTCCGGTGGCATCCGCGGCAACATGCAGCTCTTCTCCAAGGCGCGAAACGTTAGCCAGCCCCTCGAGGGTCATGCGGCTACGTTTGGCACCATCCGTCTCGATGGCGCGTCGACAGACACAAAGATCTTCGCTTTCGCTGTCAAGTCGTCGTCCGGCGAGGCCAAGATCAATATCGTCGAAGTCGACCATAACGCTGCGAACCCGGCCTTCCCCAAGCGCCTCATTCCGATACACTGGCCCGCTGAGGGTACTGGTGACTTCCCGCTCGGCGTCCATATTGCCCACAAATACGGCATTTTAATCGTAATCACCAAGTTCGGCTTCATCCACCTACACGACCTCGAGACCGGTACCGCGCTGTTCCTGAACAGAATCTCCGAGGAGACTGTTTTCACCACGGCACGCGATGACGAGGGCACCGGCGTGGTCGTGATCAACAAGCGGGGCCAAGTGCTCCACACCACCATACGCGAGGATAGCCTGATCCCATACATCATGGAGAATCCGGCCTGTGCCGATATCGCATACAAGCTTGCCTCAAAAGGCGGACTTCCGGGGGCAGACCAGCTCTACTCGCAGCGATTCGAGGCGCTGATGTCCCAAGGGAACTTCGCCGAAGCAGCGAAGGTTGCCGCCAACTCGCCCCGGGGTTTCCTGCGCACAATGAACACGATCAACAGGCTCCGCCAGGTTCCTAACCAGCCCAATCAAATCACCACTCTGCTCCAGTACTTCGGCCAACTGCTAGACAAGGGCGGACTGAACAGGGAGGAGACGCTGGAGCTGGCCCGACCAGTCTTTGCGCAGGGCCGCAAGCACCTGATCGAGAAGTGGCAGAAGGAGGGCAAGCTTCACTGCTCAGAGGAGCTTGGTGATTTAGCCAAGCCTCACGATCTAAACCTTGCCCTGGCCATTTACAAGGAAGCAAACGTACCCCACAAGGTTGTTCCATCACTTGCAGAGCTCGGTCATTACGACCTCATCCCCCAATACTGCAGCGGAGTCGGATATACCCCAGACTACAACGTTCTATTGCAGCATATCGTACGCTCGAACGCGGACCGTGGAACAGAGTTTGCTTCGCAGTTGGTAAAGAACGAAGGCGGCCCTCTTATCAGCATCGAACGCGTAGTCGACATCTTCCAGTCTCAGGGCATGATACAACAATCGACTGCCTTCCTTCTGGATGTGCTCTCGAATGACCTACCGGAGGAGGCTCATATGCAGACCAAGCTTCTCGAAATGAATCTGCTGAATGCTCCGCAGGTTGCGGATGCTATTCTGGGCAACGAGATGTTCCACCACTATGACAAGATGCGCATCGCTCAACTCTGCGAGAATGCTGGCTTGCTTACGCGCGCTCTGGAACACAACGACGACCCGGCTGCTATCAAGCGCATCATTGTCCAGACGGACAAGCTTCCGGAAGAATGGTTGATCAACTACTTTGGTCAGCTTACCGTAGAGCTCTCTCTCGAATGCTTGGACGCCATGCTTACAGTGAATATCCGGCAAAACCTGCAAGCCGTCATCCGCATTGCGCAGAAGTACTCAGACTTGCTGGGCGCGACCAAGATCATCGATCTTCTGGAGAAACATCGTACTGCTGAGGGACTGTACTTCTTCCTCGGCTCTATCGTCAACGTAAGCGAGGATCCAGACGTCCATTTCAAGTACATTGAGGCCGCGACCACCATGGGTCAGTTGAACGAGGTTGAGCGCATCTGTCGTGAAAGCAGTACGTATTATACTCCCCATTAAAAACACCCCGAGACGCTTCAGAGCTAACTATACAGACTTCTACAATCCCGAGAAGGTGAAGAACTTCCTGAAGGAAGCCAATCTCACCGAGCAGCTACCGCTCATCATCGTTTGCGACCGCTACAACTTCATCCACGATTTGGTACTGTACCTGTACAAGAAGCAGCAGTTCAAGTCTATCGAAGTCTACGTTCAACGCGTAAACCCTGCCCGGACACCTGCAGTCATTGGTGGCCTTCTCGATGTCGACTGCGACGAAAGCATCATCAAAGGCCTTCTGGCCTCGGTAACACCCTCTTCGATCCCGATTGACGAACTAGTTTCGGAGGTAGAGTCACGAAATCGGCTTAAGCTTCTTTTGCCCTTCTTGGAACAGACCTTGGCCAGTGGCAACCAGCAACAAGCCGTGTACAACGCCTTGGCTAAGATCTATATTGATTCTAACAACAATCCCGAGAAGTTCTTGAAGGAAAACGATCAGTACGACACCCTGACCGTTGGCAAGTATTGCGAGAAGCGCGATCCAAACCTTGCGGTCATGTGCTTCAGCAAGGGTCAGAATGACCTTGAGCTTATTCACATCACCAACGAAAACGCCATGTTCAAGGCGCAAGCGCGCTATCTTCTCGACCGAGCCGACAGTGAGATTTGGGACTATGTCTTGTCTCCCAACAACATGCACCGTCGGTCCCTGGTAGATCAGGTCACATCTACAGCTGTTCCAGGTATGTATTTCCGTCTTTTAAAACTAGTGTACATGGCTTGGCCTGAGCCGGGGGTCACTCTAGTTTGCATAATTTCATGGGTTGTGTACCCGCCGAAAGACATAAAACCAGTGAAGCAATACAGGCTGCCTCGACCTCACACTTATTCCTGCTGCATATGCTAATATCACGGGAACAGAGTCCACGGACCCAGACAAGGTGTCAGTGGCTGTGAAGGCATTCATTACAAGTGACATGCCTTCTGAGCTGATTGATTTGCTCGAGAAGATCATACTTGAGCCGTCGAGCTTCAGCGACAATCCCTCCCTCCAAAACCTGCTGATGCTCACGGCCTGCAAGTCCGATCGCGGCAGAGTCTCTGGCTATATCCATCAGCTCGATCAATACACACCCGAGGACATCGCACAGCAATGCATCGAGGTCGGCATGTATGATGAAGCTTTTGAGATTTACAAAAAGCACAACAGTAAGTTTGCCATTCTTAGAGTACACCAAAAACACGCTAACTCTACTAGATCATGTTGAAGCCGTCAGTGTCTTGATCGACCACATCGTCTCTCTCGACCGCGCCACCGCGTTTGCTGATCGTGTTGATGTTCCTGAGGTCTGGAGCAGGGTTGCGAAGGCGCAACTGGATGGCCTGCGTGTCACAGACTCCATCGAGTCCTATATCCGCGCTGGAGATCCCTCGAATTTCCTAGAAGTCATCGAGATCGCTACACATGCTGGCAAAGACGAGGACTTGGTCAAGTTCCTCAGGATGGCTCGCAAGACCCTCCGGGAGGTTCCTATTGATACGGCTCTGGCCTTTTGCTTCGCTCGTACGAATCAACTGCCCGAGCTTGAGGACTTCCTACGCGCCACGAACGTTGCCGATGTTGAAGCATCCGGTGACAAAGCTTACGAGGAAGGTTACCATGAGGCTGCCAAGATCTTCTACACCAGCATCTCCAACTGGGCTAAGCTTGCCACCACTCTGGTACACCTTGAGGACTACCAAGCTGCCGTCGAATGCGCTAGAAAAGCAAATAGCGTCAAAGTTTGGAGACAAGTCAACGAAGCGTGCGTTGCTAGGAAAGAGTTCCGCCTTGCCCAAATCTGCGGTCTCAATCTCATCGTACACGCTGAAGAACTTGCCGATCTCGTCAAACAGTACGAACGCAAGGGCTACTTCGATGAGTTGATCAGTCTTCTTGAGGCTGGTCTCGGGCTTGGTAAGTGTTCATTTTTTTTTCCCCCTTTTGCCAATGGTGCACCTTGCAGTGAGATTACCGGCTAACGCATCAATCCAGAACGAGCCCATTCAGGAATGTTTACCGCCCTGGGTGAAGCTTTGGCGAAGTACCATCCGGAGCGCTTCATGGAGCATCTTCGTCTCTTCTGGAGCCGTATTCAGATCCATAGGCTTATCCGAGCATGCGAGGATAATCACCTCTGGGCTGAGTTGGTCTTCCTCTATCTGCACGACTCTGAGTTTGACGCAGCGAGCTTAGCGATGATGGAGCGCGCTGCGGATGCCTGGGAACACCAAGCTTTCAAGGACACTATCACCAAGGCTACCAACGTCGAGATCTACTACCGGGCTCTGGGTTTCTACTTGGAGGAGCAGCCCACGCTTTTGACTGACCTCTTGCAAGCGCTTACTCCTCGGATCGACGTGAACCGTGTCGTTCGCATGTTTGTCAAATCGGATAACATCCCGCTGATCAAGCCCTTCCTACTCAGCGTCCAGTCGCAAAACAAGCGTGAGGTGAACAATGCTCTCAACGACCTCCTGATCGAGGAAGAAGACTACAAGACGCTCCGCGACTCGGTCAACAACTACGACAACTACGACCCGGTCGATCTTGCGCAGCGCTTGGAGAAGCATGATCTGGTCTTCTTCCGTCAGATCGCGGCCGACATTTACCGCAAGAACAAACGATGGGAGAAGTCCATCGCACTGTCCAAACAAGACAAGCTGTTCAAAGACGCTATCGAGACCTCGGCCATGTCCGGCAAGTCAGAGATTGTTGAGGATCTCCTTCGCTACGTAAGTTGGCCTTCGCTATCGTTGAGTTACCAAGCTAACCTCTAATAGTTCGTCGATGTTGGCAGCCGTGAATGCTATGTTGGTATGCTATATGCGTGCTACGATCTCCTTCGTCCAGATGTCATTCTGGAGATGTCGTGGCGCAATGGTCTCCACGACTTTACTATGGTATGTGTTGGCTTTCCGGTCCAGTTGAGCACACTTCTAACGCTTCCTTAGCCATATATGATCAATCTTATCTCCCAGCAGACCGCCGCTATCGAGTTGCTGAAGAAGGACAACGAGGAGCGCAAGACTCGGGAAGCTTCACAGCAAAAGAAGGAGGAAGACACACCCATCTTGGGTTCTCGCCTCATGCTTACGCAAGGACCGATGACTTCGGCTCCCTCTCCAAGCCCGTATGGACAGGCTAACGGCATCACGCCGCAGCCAACGGGCGGCTTCCGAGCTTTCTAGGTTTTTGCTTGTGCTGAGTGCGAGATCACTATTTGGAACGTGTGCTGGTTTATTGGGTTCACTTCCCGTTACATATTGATGTTTGGTGGAGCGCGCAAAAGCGAGCGGGGCAGATGCGACGATGTATTCTACAGGCGTTCAGGGTGGCTTCTCAGTCTGGATGCTTCACATAAGGAACATCATCGGGCTCTTGTACTCTAGTTAATCAATTTGTCTCATGTCGAACGTCATCCTTCGCACATAGTCCCGTTTCGTGGGGGACCAATAGTGTACCAACCGATGACGAGGACAGTGCTGAACACACTGAGATGCTGACAAGGTGCGTGCCACGTGATTTATCGTTGTCCCTAGAGAGTAATACACGCTTTTCCTACTGTGCAAAGTAGATGCACAAGACTAGACCAAGGCCGATAGAAACGCGGTCTCGGAACCGACGCCGTCGGGCGCATGAAAAGCAACCGGAGCTTCTGATAACTAACTAGCTAAATTCTGCGAGTGGACGGAGCTGGCCAGAGCTCCACCAGGCGCGGGGAGACAATGGAGGGGCACAGGAGGGGGGCACTTCACCGATTGCAGACACCCCATGCGCGACATGATTGAAATTGTCAACCATAGCGCCCCCGAGCCTAGTGCGCACATGGGACTTCTGGCCTTTCTCGTGAGTGTCTCCCCACGTCCTCGCACGTCGTGCATCTAAGCAAGCCACTTTTGCTTTTTTTGGCGGGTTGGATGAGACGGTCACCGCTCGACCGCGAGCATACTCCGGAACAAGCTCGGATTCACGGAGAATGAGCATCCTCACCCTACGCTTTGCTTCGGTATAGCGGTTTCTGCCGAGCTACTCAGGACAGGTGAGGGTGATGCCGCTATTGCACCTCGTTCATAGCACTGCTTTCCGGTATTCCCCTCACTTGCCGTGTATTACTACGCAGTGATGGGCTCAGGTCGTGCGATGCCTCAGTTCTGTTAACCACCAAACCAGCGCGCGATGCACCTAAAAGCACCGCTCACAAAAGCATCCTAAACAATTCGCTACGACGCCTCTGACTCGGAGCAGATCGCACGCACTAACCACCTCAGTTCCAAGAGCGCGTTGCTATCGGGCTTGGTTTGGTTTTGTGCATCTGCTTTGGGAATAAACGCGTGCTGCTCCGATAGTCGGTACCTAATAAATTGGCGTAGTAGCTTCACTCCGCTACCTACGACTCCCAGCTTCCCCTCCCCCCGTCCTCTGACACCACCTCTCTACCTCGGTGCAGCAGCGCTCGTGCAGCATGACCACGCTTGCAGTCGACCAGAATGCCTCGTCGGCCATTGACGACAACGACTTCGACGAGGGCCATGGCGAGCACCACCCCCACCGGAACTCGGTACACCACAAGCTGCGTGCGAGCAGCTCCATCATGCAGCTGAAGAAGCTGCTGGGTACGTTGGCCGCCCGCAACAATGGCACAGCCGGAGCTTCTGCCTCGTGCTAACCACCCGACCAGTCGCCAACCGAGGAGAGATCCCCATCCGCATCTTCCGCACAGCCCACGAGCTGTCGCTGCACACTGTCGCCGTCTACAGCCATGAGGACCGGCTCAGCATGCACCGGCAGAAGGCTGACGAGGCCTATGAGATTGGCGCGCGCGGCCAGTTCACGCCCGTCGGAGCCTACCTCGCCGGCGACGAGATCATCAAGATCGCGGTCGAGCACAACGTGAACATGATTCACCCCGGCTATGGCTTCTTGTCCGAGAACGCTGAGTTTGCGCGCAGCGTTGAGAAGGCGGGGCTTATTGTGAGTTTTACCGCTTTGTTTACGCTATGACGAAATTCCGTGGAGGGGTCGCCCAGCTGCCTATCAGCCGCTGTTGGGCCTATCGCGCACCGAGACGCTGGCACTGGCGGGGCCGACTGCACTTTATCGCAGCCACCACGTATTTTCTTTTTGGTGATGCGATGTCATGCAATCATTGTGATGGAGGCTTACGTCGTGCTGTAGTTCGTAGGCCCGTCTCCCGACACCATCGACGCGCTCGGTGACAAGGTCTCGGCACGGAAACTGGCCACCAAGTGCAACGTCCCAGTGGTGCCGGGAACCCCCGGCCCAGTCGAGAAGTTCGAAGATGTCAAGGCTTTCACCGACGAATACGGCTTCCCCATCATCATCAAGGCCGCCTATGGTGGTGGTGGCCGTGGTATGCGTGTAGTGCGCGAGCAAGAGTCGCTGAAGGATTCGTTTCAGCGCGCAACATCAGAGGCCAAGTCGGCTTTCGGCAACGGAACCGTCTTCGTCGAGCGCTTCCTCGACAAGCCCAAGCACATTGAGGTCCAGCTCCTCGGCGACAACCACGGCAACGTCGTTCATCTGTACGAGCGCGACTGCAGTGTCCAGCGTCGTCACCAGAAGGTTGTCGAGATTGCTCCGGCCAAAGATCTCCCGGTTGAGACGCGCGACGCTATCCTTGCCGACGCCGTCCGCCTGGCGCAGAGCGTCAGATATCGCAATGCCGGCACAGCTGAATTCTTGGTCGATCAAGAGGTCAGTAAGAAGAAATTCCTGCATCGAGACACGTACTGACAGTGACTGTGCAGAATCGATACTACTTCATTGAGTACTAGTCTCCCACCCTTCTCAGATTAACATAGACTGAACTTCTGACAGGATCAACCCTCGAATCCAAGTCGAGCACACCATCACCGAGGAGGTTACAGGAATCGACATTGTCGCGGCACAGATCCAGATTGCTGCAGGTGCATCTCTCGAGCAGCTTGGCCTGACCCAGGATCACATCTCCACTCGTGGGTTTGCCTTCCAGTGCCGGATCACCACAGAAGATCCCGCACAGAACTTCGCACCCGACACTGGAAAGATCGAAGTCTATCGCTCCGCTGGTGGCAATGGAGTGCGGTATGTAAAGCAATCTCAAATCTCCTGACAAGTACTGACAAGCGCTCAGCTTGGACGGAGGAAACGGTTTTGCCGGCGCAATCATTACTCGTGAGTATACTCGGTTACTATTTCTTTCCTCGCTTCTGCTTTTGCTTTCATCATTGTCTCATTGGCTGCCCTTTCGACCTGGGCGCACCCACAGCCCTCACTACCAGGCACTCATAGTGTCGCGATGGTATCAGGCCACCCCAGCCTTGCAGGCCACGCAAGTAGGCGAGATACTCCTGGATGCTAGATATGCCACTATTGCCGATGCGCGAGGGAGTCTTTTATTTCCTTTTTCTCCTCACCTCTACTTCTTCTCTCAGTATCTACTTCTTCACAACATATACATTGGACACAGGCTAACTTCATCGAACGACAGCGCACTATGATAGTAGGTTTCCCCCTAACTCAATGTTGTCGCATACTGACTTCTTCAGGCATGTTGGTGAAGTGCTCCTGCCGCGGTTCAACATATGAGATCGTTAGACGCAAGATGCTGAGGGCTATAGTAGAATTCCGCATCCGCGGGGTCAAGACTAACATACCCTTCTTGATAAAGCTCCTCACACACCCTACATTTGTCGACGGACAGTGCTGGACAACTTTCATCGACGACACGCCAGCCCTTTTCGACCTAATTGGCTCCCAAAATCGTGCCCAGAAGCTCCTCGCATACCTGGGTGACCTTGCTGTCAACGGCAGCCAGATCAAGGGCCAGATCGGCGAACCGAAGTTCAAGGGAAACATCCCTATTCCAGCCATCCATGACAACAGCGGGAACAAGGTCGACACGTCCGCTCCTTGCACCAAGGGATGGAGGAACGTTCTGCTCAAGGAGGGTCCTGAAGGTTTCGCAAAGGCTGTCCGTGCCAACAAGGGGTGCCTGATCATGGACACCACCTGGCGAGATGCCCACCAGTCACTCCTCGCAACTCGTGTACGAACCGTGGATCTGCTCAACATTGCCAAGGAGACAAGCCATGCCTTCTCCAACGCCTGGGCTCTTGAGTGCTGGGGTGGTGCTACCTTCGACGTGGCCATGCGATTCCTTTACGAGGACCCCTGGGATCGTCTTAGGAAGATGAGGAAACTTGTGCCCAATATTCCTTTCCAGATGCTTCTTCGTGGCGCCAATGGAGTCGCATACTCTTCTCTGCCGGACAATGCCATCTATCACTTCTGTGAGCAGGCCAAGAAGAACGGCGTTGATATTTTCCGCGTTTTCGATGCGCTGAACGATGTCGAACAACTTGAGGTCGGTGTCAAAGCTGTCCTCAAGGCTGGAGGCGTTGCTGAGGGGACAATCTGCTACTCCGGAGACATGCTGAAGCCAAATGCCAAGTACAACTTCGAGTACTACCTTGATATGGTCGACAAGGTTGTCAAGATGGGCGTGCACATACTCGGATTAAAGGACATGGCTGGCGTGCTCAAACCCCGGGCCGCCCGCCTCTTGATTGGTACCATCCGTGAGAGATATCCCGATCTTCCTATCCACGTCCATACTCACGACTCGGCTGGTACTGGTGTCGCGTCTATGGTTGCCTGCGCCGAGGCAGGTGCTGACGGTATTGACGCTGCTATCGACAGCATGTCAGGCATGACTTCTCAGCCGAGCATCGGTGCCATCCTTGCATCGCTGGAAGGTTCCGACTTTGATGCCGGCCTGGATGCCCACATGATCCGTAACCTCGACGCCTATTGGGCTCAGCTCCGTCTCCTCTACTCGCCCTTTGAGGCTGGTCTTACTGGCCCTGACCCTGAGGTTTACGAGCACGAGATCCCAGGAGGTCAGCTTACCAACCTCATCTTCCAGGCTTCGCAGCAGGGGCTCGGAGAACAGTGGGCTCAGACAAAGAAGGCGTACGAACAGGCAAACGACTTGCTCGGTGACATTGTCAAGGTTACGCCCACGTCCAAGGTCGTCGGGGACCTAGCCCAGTTCATGGTCTCCAACAAGCTTTCCTATGACGATGTTCTAGCGAAAGCTGAACAGCTAGACTTCCCTTCTTCCGTTTTGGAGTTCTTCGAGGGGCTCATGGGCCAACCACATGGGGGCTTCCCCGAACCGCTTCGTTCGCAAGCTCTCCGCGAGCGCAGAAAGATGGACAAGCGTCCCGGCCTCTACCTTGAGCCTATCGACATCGTCAAAGTCAAGTCAGATCTCAAAGCCAAGTGGGGTGATGCCACAGAGTGTGATGTGGCATCTTACATAATGTACCCCAAAGTCTTTGAAGATTTCAAGAAGTGGACAACCAAGTATGGAGACCTTTCCGTTCTGCCAACTCGCTACTTCTTGTCGCGTCCAGAGATCGGCGAGGAGTTCCACGTCGAACTGGAGAAGGGCAAGGTCCTTATCCTTAAGCTGCTCGCCATCGGTCCCCTTTCTGAGCAGACTGGTCTTCGTGAAGTCTTCTACGAGATGAATGGTGAGACGCGTACCGTCACCGTCGAGGACCAACACGCGGCTATCGAGAACATCTCGCGGCCAAAGGCCGATCCTACAGACAGCAGTCAGGTTGGCTCACCCATGTCTGGTGTCCTGGTGGAGGTTCGTGTCCACGATGGTAGCGAAGTCAAGAAGGGTGACCCCGTTGCTATTCTCAGTGCCATGAAGATGGAGATGGTTATTTCAGCGCCACATTCCGGTAAGGTCAGCGGTCTGTCGGTCCGCGAAGGTGACTCGGTTGACTCTGGAGATCTTGTCTGCAAGCTGGTCAAATAAACAAAATGCATATTGACCATGCGTTGATTCTGAGGGGTGGACTAAGAATGAAAATGACTATATAGTATGGAATCACGGCGTTAGGATGCTACTTATGACTTCAAATACGTATTGATCGCGTTCTGAGTGTATAAGTACAAGGCTATTGGCACATCGAAGCTGCCAACTAGTCACCAACATGAACTCTGCTAGCATACCCAAGATCGCAGGTATACGCCTGGTTGCCATGAGCGAGGGGTTTGCCTTGTCGTCGCCTGCGGAAGCTGGGGTATAGCCTTTTGGTTAATCGAGATGTGCGATTTCCTTCTTAATCACGTTGCGAATATCAAACAAGAGTTTGGAGCGGGTGTACACAGTACGATCGAAATGGTCAAGACTAGGTGGTACTGTGGTACCTCGTAGTAGCCCAGGCGGGGCTGGGGTGAGGTCATAGATCTTGACTAGGTATTTTCGCACTCGGTTATTATATCGTACTTGGTGTCGCGCGGGAGGGTGCTGGTGGTAGGTAGATACGCGCGTCCCTCCAGTACAGGTCAAGATGAAGATGATGCTGCAAGCACAATTTGACTGGGAAAGTTCAACCACCTTTACAGCATATGACTCCAGCAAATTTCCCAGCCAAAAAAAAAAAAAAACCAGCTGGGCAGTTCACGGGCGACGGTGGAAGTTCCTTCTACTGTTACTGACAGGGTTCGATATGTACTGCGAGCATGGACTTGACAAGGGTTGCGATAGCCCAGCCATTCATTGTGTCTCGTTTTCGTACGTACTTCATCCCAGCATGACCGGTCTTATTATACTTGACCATGCGACAGATGCTTTGAACCAGCTCAATCTATGCTTGGGTGTCACCGGCGGTTCTGCTTGTTACCGGCCCCCTTGCATTGATCTTGTACCTTGGGTACCAACGATGCATGGCGCCAGTTCGCTATCTCGCCAGACGGTTGCCCCGAACTGTGCCCGTGGTGCCGTACCAGCTCTTCCACGAAAAAGATGTGACGCTGGTCAGTATCATCTCCGCAGCAACCGGTGCCTCTCTCCACTCCTCCTTCTACTTCGCACGCGCTTACTTCACCATGGTGGAGAACTTTAACGCCGGCAAAACTGGTCTCCAACTGCTGTTTTACATCCCCGGTATCCATGTCGGCGTCTACACGGTCATGATGATGTGCAACGTCTACCCGCGACAGACCATCTGGCCCCTTCTGGTGAGTACATTGGTATAGACATGCAGCATTGGCGCTCTTTCATGGGATATCAACGCCCGCGAGAATACCACCGTCAATGTCCTCATGGGTGTCGCCGGATTTGGGACCGGGATTCGCTTCAAGCCCGGAAACCTGCATCTCACAGAGATGTACCGAGACAGGATCGCTGTGGTATTGGGCCTTGTGAGCTTCGCTAGCCCCCTCGGCGGAACCATAGCCTTGATGGTGATGGGCTCTGTCTTCCAGAATAACATGTCTGCCTACTTCACCGGCGGCGACAGATCCTCCAGCTTCGACATCGACTTATCCGTCTCGCTGGACGCAATCAACGACCGCCCACCCGAGAAGATGGCACCCTTCCGGTCCGCGGCCGCCAACGCTGTCAGCTGGTCGTTCATCTCCATTTTGCCCTTTCTGGCCAGCAGCATACTTGCTGCATTGATGCTTGGCAACGACTGGATCTCCGAAGACAACAAGACAAAGAAGGCGTCAACTGCCGGAGACATGGCTGCAGACGTGGATGTGGCCATGCATGACCAGACACGAAGTGTGCAGCGCGACGGCCGGCCGGATGTGCTGACCGGAATTTACTTTCGTGCCGTACGGAGGCAAACCGTAGCCGCAGAGTGGCATCCGGGTGCGTTTGAATCAGCCTGATACGCAGCTGGAGACGCCGCGAGATGGAACTCTACCGCGGCTACTAGGTGCTGACCAGAAGGCAGAGACTACCGTGTCTATTGCCAGGCGATAGAGTACATGAAACGTGATTCGGCCCAGGATAACATTGGCGGTCGCTGGACGGCACCCGATTCTGTTCCCTTTGAATATCGATTTTGTGTGAAAATACGTTGAGGCTGTACAGGCTTTTGCCATTTAGTTGATCCAACCATCCAAGCACACAGAGCCTTGCATACATGGAAACGAATTTGCTATGTATTGATCCCAAAACTCCAAGAAATGCGGGGTTGGTACCTTAGGCTGAGCGCAGCCAGCCGTATGCTGGCGCTCTTGTACCGGGCTCCCAACGCCAGACGCCGTGCCAAGTCAGCCTTCTCCGCCAAATCACCCATGATTTGACTCAGGCCATAGAGGAGAAGTCGAGCTTTCGCGCTACCTTGTCCGCCCTTCCGTTGGTGGGCGCCTCTCCTCCCATCCGCTTCAGATCTTCAGCCACTGCCTTGACTCCACCACCTTCTTTGGGAAGATTCTCCTTCTTAGTGGGCCGGGGAGCATTCGTCCACCACTTATCCTCAAGCGCGTTACGAGCGGTGTATCTCTTCTGCGGATCCAGGGTCAACAGGCCTCGGATGAAAGCGACGCCATCATCCCCTAGGAGGGGGAACTCTTCTGTCCACCACCTGCGAGGCCGTGACTGCCTGAAGGCGGTAGTGCCTTGAGGGCCGCCTTGTTTGTCGGGTGCGACGTAGTAGGGGAGAGCAGAGACGCCCGGCCATGTTTCCTCGGTGGGGGTTCCGAATTTGTTGCAGATGACGCTGATTTGCTGGATGTCGGTGTCGGAGAACAGATACCAATCGCGATTGCACAGCTCTGCCATCAGGACGCCGATACTCCACATGTCGGCGGTGCCACCATAGTGCGAGCACCCGTACAATAGCTCGAGCGGACGGTACATGCGCGTAATGACGAGGGTGGTCATCTTGGTGCCCGGGTCGGCAAAGCTTCGCGCAAGACCGAAATCAGCAAGCTTGATGGTACCATCAGCGGCAATGAGCGCATTGCTGCCCTTGATATCACGGTGCAGGACAAAGTTCTCGTGGCAGAACCAGATGCCCTGGCATAGCATGTTCATCCAGGCCTTGATGTCTGCCTTGGTATACGTGATTTCCTTGTTCTTCCAAAGCTTCTCCAGGTCGCCTCTCGGTAGCAGCTCGAGCACAAGCGACAGGTTCTGCTCCTTGGTGGCAAAGACGGCATGTAGCTTGAGGATGTTGGGGTGTGACAGCTCGAAGAGAAACTGCATTTCGCGGAGGGCGTCGGGCGCGATACCGTTGGGGTACTCGGCGTTGTACTTGATCTTCTTGATCGCGACAATGTGTTTTGGGTCGTTGCGGTAGTGGGCCGAGTAGACGACGGCGTACGTGCCTTCTCCGAGTTTGGCGCCCATGACGAACTGACTGCGGACTTGGTCGTTCATCTGCTCTGCGAGATCCATGCCGCCGTCTCCGGCTGTGCTGGCGGCTGGTGCCGGTGCCGGTGCCGATGCCACTGGTGCTGGAGCGGACGGCTTTCCGGGCTTGGTGGTGTGACTCGGCAGCGCGAGCGTCGTCGTCGTCGTGTGCGCATTGGATACGTGTGGGCCGGGCGGGTTAGGCCGCGGGCTGAGGACGACGGGTGAAGGCATGAGGGAGGAGGGAGGGTGGACGAAGTAGGAGGGGAGACGGGAGAGTGTCGGCCGCGTACGATGACCCTACTATGGTGCTTGTCGCGACGCTGTCTCCATGCCTGGAGCCGGGTCCTCCTCGTCCCGTCGTGGTAGGGTGGTGAGGGTGGTGAAGGTACGTCTCGATGTCTTGGCAAATACTTGGCGTGGCCGCGGTTTTCGGCGGGGAGCTCGACCTCACCCACCCCCACCCCCCGACGCCCAAACAGCGACTGCACGAGACACGATGGCTACTTCGGTGCGAGGACCGCCAGGCACTGTCGCCGTGTCCAAACAAGGCATTCCCAACAGGACGTACGTCGCCGCGCCTTTTCCGCCCCAAGCCAACATTGCTGACGCCGTGCAGACTCTACGTGCGCAACCTCCCCGACAAGCTGCACAAGGAAGACCTAAAGCGGAACCTGTACATGCTCTTCGCCACATACGGCGTCATCCTCGACATTGTCGCCCTCAAGACGATAAAGATGCGCGGCCAGGCGCATGTCATCTTCCGCGACGTCGACTCGTCGACGCAGGCCATGCGTGCGCTGCAGGGCTTCACCTTCTGTGGAAAGGACTTGGTGCGTCCCCCGTGCCCAATGGCTTTCTACCAAGGCCAGCACTAACATGCACAGCAAATTGCTTACGCAAAGACCAAGTCCGACACGGTCGCGAAGCTCGACGGGACCTACAAGATGCCCGAGCCCGAGCGCGAAGACGAGCCCGTACAGACGGCTACACAACCCACAGACTTTGGTGCTGCGCCCGCCAAAGCCGTACCCGCCAACGCCCAGGATGCCGCCAAGGGGCAGAAGAGAGCGCGCGAGGAAGACGAGGACGAGGAGGACGAGGACGCGGAGATGGACATGGACGTTAGCGACGAGGACTCGGACTAGTCTGGCCAAGCGCCCGGGCCTCTCCAGAAGGATATGATACCCCATGAGCGAATGGACCGATACCGAGCGCTTCGAGTTTGCAATCTTGTCTATCTACAGGAATGTGTGTGAGGGTGCGCCACACGCTGCTTAGAATTGGTGCTGACTGGGTGCGGACACCAGGGCGTGAGGCCGTCTATTAAAGCACGCGACGATCGCTACTGCTACCATTCTGGGAGGAATATGCTCCGGACCCAGCATCTCAAATACAAAAGTACGAACGGTCCTCGTTGGAACGGCTCCTCAGTAACCGAGACCACGTCCGCATTGGGACGCTAGATGAGGACGTTGTCGAGGTGACAGGCAACAACGTCACGGAGTGGAACATGGGTTGATTGTCCTTTTGTCGGGCTTGTTGTTTGCTGCAGGCCAGTCCCATTGGGTGGTATCCGTATACCGAGATAAGCAAAATGCATAGAGAGTTGGACCCCTAGCACGCCTTGCATGGGGCCATGCTCACATTCAGCCAAACCAAACTCCGTTGGCAACACTTGAAAATCCGATAAAATTGCAAACGCTGCGCACACAGAAGGGCAACTGAATGAATTGGGCACTGTCAGTAGACAGAATGTATATTACCACTCCGTGCTTCTCCTTGATGGTCGGAACTCCGAGCTGGCTTCCGCGAACGCCTCGAGCAAGCTTTCCTTCTCTGCATCACGCCGACTCGAATGGGACATGCCATGGCCGTCGTTCTCCGTTCGCATCGCTTCGTCGCCCATGGTCCTCTCTCCGTCGCCAAACAGGCCTTTGAACACACTGTCGTAGCTCATCCACATGCCGGTAAACACCACGGCACTGAGCTTTGCCAACCACGACGGCGCCCGTCCCTTCTTGTCTTGCAGCTTTCTCGAGAGTGAAAATATCAATGCGATGATAGGCATCCAAATGGCGAGGAAAACGGTCTTGCCGATGGCCTGCCTTGTACTCGTAACCGTATAGGTGCGGATGTCGTGCAGGTAGTCCTGGTACTCGGCCGGCAGGCTACACTCGGCCGCGCCATCGCTGATGAGTTTGAGGTATCGCGCCGAAGGTTGCGCGTAGCTAGGATCCGGTCGGGCCACGCGGCCGGTCGTCGATGCCAAGTCGCTGTCGCTGCTGGCGGAGAGGGGTGCGAAGAGCGTGTGCGCCTTGAAGGGCTGCGAGTCGGGCGACGAGGGCACCGTTTTCGAGCGTGGTAGCACATAGCAGTCGACCAGAATGTCGTGGTAGGCACTGCCACCGCCCTCGGTGGCAATAATGTGCGCGTAGTCGGCGAGCGTCACCTCGTAGACGACGCCCACCAACCCCTTATGCCAGCGGTCCTTGTGATAGTCTTGTGTGTCTGGTGTCCGCAGCGCCGAATTGGCAAAACAGGGTTCTTTGTACGGGATACCGGCGAGGTCAAACGTCAAGCGCAGAGAGGGGACCAGGACGTTGACCTGCGAGAGTGGCCGGATGCCGCGCACGCCTCGGAACGTCTCGTTGCACAGGTTGGAGCCATACGCCAGATACAGCACCGTCTTGGCCTTTTCCTGCGACACGGCCTCTTGCAGCCACTCCACCGCCTCCGTGTCCACCGGCCTGTCAGTCAGTGAGGCGTCGAGGCGCGCTTGCGACGTTTGCGGTGCGGGAGTGAAGGCTGTCATCATGTGCTGTTGACTGTACCTATCCAAATAAGTGTATAAGGCCTTGGAATGCTCTCCCCGCGCTGTGATCAGACCTTTAAATACTCAAGATCGTTAACTACGCTCGATGTTTCGTCCGTAACGGAACGTCTTACTAATTAACGTCGTCCATGTCTCAGGCCGGCATTCTCCGTCTTCTGCCAAGCCCTCTGCTTACAAAGAAGCTTGTATCTCGACTTTTCCGAGTCAACCAGGTGCAGGTACGAGCATCGAATCCCTGTCGCAAAGCTCGTCATGGTTTTTATTAGTTCCTTAAATCTGGCCATATCCCAGGGATTCTTCTTATTGTTAGCTCAGCGAGATATCTACTTCTTTTTGGTCTTCAAGAAACCCTTTTGCGTATACTCGTGCTGGTGCTTCGGTCTACGCAGTATCCAACCCAAGGAAAATAATCGTGAGAACAGAAAACCAAATCACCAAATGCACATTTAAGTCGCCTATGGCTACGGATGGAACGAAATCAGCGCGCAGCCACGTGATAGGCTCTTTCACCAAAAAGGTAAGCAATAGTGGAAAAGCGATCAACAGACATATCACGACGGGCCCTTCACTTTGACTTAATCTGAATAATGAAGACAGTAGCTCCTTGCCATGCCAAGCTTACGCCATACCATTGAGCCTTCCACGCAAACGGGCCTTTCCTTGTCATACTTCGAACCTGCACCCGACTGCCCTTACCCCTGCATCTAATCCTCTCGCCCTTTTTGCTGTAGAACACTTCCTATTTGCCTTCCAGTCCATGGTCCACTTCGTACCTAGGTCGGGCTCGGATCATCGACAATTAGTCTACGAAAAGCGTCGTCTTTTCAAAGGAGGTGACTCACTGGCCGTTCGGTCGTGCATCTGGTACAGCTTGAGCCTCCTGACAAGATCATTGTTCTCCTCGTTGAGTGTTTTGTTCTTCTTCTTCTCGATTGCCAGCTCTTCGTACACCTTCTTGAACCGCGCGCCAGATACCATCTTGACCGGGTCTGGCTTGGGCGCCGGCGTCGCATTCGGCTTCTCTTCAAGAACATCCTTCAGGCCGCGGATCAGGAATTCGATCGTTACGCCTTGGTTGAGCGCGTTGTCGATGCCGTCCTTAAGCGCATCGAGAGGGCCGTTGAACTTGCGCGGAAGGCCTTTCGATGGGTCTAGGTTGGCTAGGCGGTCACGAAGGCACTTCTCCAGCTGCTGCAACTCTTTGTACTCCTTTTCGGGATCGTTGCTGTCGTTGGCGCGGCGGTAGGTTGTGGAAAGTAGGCCATAGGTGGTGCGGCACCGACGGTAGTCGGGCCTGTCGACAGACTCTGAAGGCAGGTCTTTCTCCATATCTTCGATGATTTTGCCGATTTGTCCGTGACCACAGATCATCATGGTGACGCGGCTGCTATTAACGGTGGTCCACAGTTGAAGGTTGAAGATGGTTGGCAGGCGCTACCTGGGGTGAGTAGAGTAAAGGAGAATACAGTAATGATAAAGTGGAGTGAAGGCAAGTACAGCAAATATGGTTGGGTGTGTCCTCTCAGTAATATAGGTCAACTCACCGCTGTGAAGATGATAAATATTCATACATGGTGGCGCACGCCATGTAATGAAGAAGAAAGAAATAGAAGGTGTGAGTGCGTATTTTCTGCTCCAAGCTCGCTGTTTCCATGGTTCACTCGCCTGCTTACCAGGTATCTACAGTTTTACACAGAACATACTAGGCAACTGTTGAGACTAAATTGTTCAAAGCTGGTTGGGCCCGATTAGCCCACCTCAAACTACAGGACTAAGAGCCCTTTGTTGGAAAGTACAACCCCACATGAGGAGAAGGAGATCAGGGGATACTGTGGAAGGGGTTCCCATGGTATGAGAAGCCGCTAGGGGACTAGCGCCTTGGTTGGGCACCTATATATTCTCCCCCTTAATAGCCTTCAATCAATCACTTCTTTACTCACATTATACCTTCAATACCCTTAACCCCCCTTCCCCCCGCTTCTCCTCCCAAGGCAGTGATTTCCGCGTGGGAGACGTTCTGATGGAGAATTGAGAGGGAATTCAAGTTCAAGATAGAAAACCAGGTCCCGTACATTCGCTGTGAAAGAGGTGCGACCACTTCCTAGCCTCCTAGGTTTGAGCCATATCGTTCAGCTTCGTGGGAGACGTGTACCTGGTACTATATATATCCATAGCCCTAGGCAGAAGAATTCAGAGGTCATCATCGTTATCTTGAATGGAACCGGGTTGGTATGGGATGTTAAGTGGTTCATGTCGATGATGAGATCGCGGCCAGCCCAGGCGGTGAAGATGCAGATGTCATCATCATCATCATCATCATCAGCCGGTCTCCAAAGCGGGCAACATCAACAATCAGCAGTAGACATAGAAGAGAGCGGATTTGGAAAAATACGTGATGAAGAAGAATGGAGTACACGCCAATCACGGACTTGGTGGTGATGTTTACTGCTCGTCCCACACCCTCCAGGCGCTGGTGGAAGCGAAGGAGAGCATGTCCAGCTCGAGACGGCAACAGCTCTGACCGGGTAAAGTCGAGTGCAACTTTGGCGGCGGACGTATGATTTGATCGATACAGCGTGCGGTTCTAAAATGATCACTGCAATAGCACCTGTAACGATGAGGGGTGACAGACGGAGATACACCGCATTTTGGGGACAGCGAACGGCATTGCCACAAAACTTGAGAATAATATGAGCGGTGTCGCAAAGGGAGCGTTCGCGATGACGAACTAACTAAAAGTCATGAATCTTATACTTCAGTCTCTTCAATATTGCTAATTTAACCGCCATCCTCCACCCACCAGAGCGGCCTTAGTAAGGGATTCCATTAGTAATTAGTTGAAACCGATCATACGTGCCAGTGGAGTAACTCCCTCTACTCTTCTCAATCAAGCCACGCATGTAATCTGCAGCCTCCCTCTCACTCCTCTCCAACACAAAACGATCCCGAAAATTCTTCATGCTCTCGGGCTTGAAACAAGGAAGCCCAGAGTCCAGCATAACCTGCACGACATGACAAAGATGTTCGCAATGCTGTCTGCTCGCCAGGAAAGCCTTGACAGTTAGTTCCTCAAACCACCTGTATGCTTGGCTTGTGTATGGGCTTGCTGCATTCTTGCCGCTCATCACGGCGATCATCTCAGCCGTAAGCTTGAACGGCGCGCGTTCAAACTTGATACCGCCAGGCGCAATATCGAAGCAAAATCCAAAATCAATGTGAATAATGTGCCCGGCATCATCGATCATGATGTTGCCGTTGTGTCTGTCCTTGAATTGCAGTAAGAAGCTGATGACCGAGTAAGCAGCCATGGATTTGACAAAGTTGGAACGTGCTTCTTGGTAGCGGATTGAATCCTCGTTACCGTAACGGGAAACAAAGTAGTCATCCAGGCGGTTGACAGCCTCACGACCGAGCATGTCGCGGGAGATTGAGTTGGGGAGAACATCGATGACACCACAGCCGGGCGCCGTCGCTGTAACGCGATAGGGAAAGACCCAGACATCCAAACCCACGGTGTTGAAGATACCACGGAATGCCGCGATCATCTGTAGCGCGAGGACGTCCTGGCGACAGTCATCTCCGACCTTGAAAATCGCCGAAAGCCATGTTTCGTAGCTGTTGTCTTTCTTCTGCACAATGTCACGGTTCTCTTCTTCAGTCTCTTCCAAGCCCTGATCATCGGGCCTCGTCTTCCTGATGCGGAAGGTAGCCATGAAAGGTGTTTTCGCGTGACTCTGCAAGGGCTTACCGGACTTGCGATCGATGCCAATGACCTGGCCATCAGGGTTGGAGGGTAAGTAAACTCCGACTTCTACTTGGATTTTGCGGAGTTCTTCCTCAATCTTTTGCTTCTTGACTTCCTTGGGCTCGTGCAAAACGGACCGCAGAGTACCAGAGATCCCGGTAACTTCATTGAAGAACGCAAACTCGCGCTCGTAAAACGCATGGTCTTCCTTCGAGAAACTAGATTCCAGGCTGCCCATAACCTTGTCAAGTGTGGGCTTGACAGGGTCAGGCGTCTCAGCAGCCTCATCCTTGTAGGCATTTGCCTTCATATTCCAGATAATCTGATGAGCAAACAGCTGGGAAAACTTTGCCGTCTCAATGATGTACCGCTCAACATAGCCCAGCACGTCATATCGAAGCGTTTGTACAATCTGATAGACGTAGAAAAACATCACGTCTACTGAGTGGCTCTCCAATGCTCGCATTGAGTACTGGATAATGAAGGGATGATTGCCGTACGCAGGAAGGAAGTAAGTGACCGCCGTGATAGGGTTGACGGGCGCCCAATAGAGCATGTACTTGGCATTGTTAGCGGAGAAGATTTCCAATGACTCCTCATGCATACCTTGAGCTGGAATGACACATCACCGGGTAATTGATTGCCTAAGAGTATTTCAAGGGCATCCGGCTCCTCTAAGACTTTGTGCGGGAAGTTCAGTACCTGCCACCGAACCTCATTGTTAAGACGCTGAGACTGGAAGCGTTTGAGGAGGTGCACGGCAATCCCAGGATTCTCTGCCCAGGCTGTTTTCAGGTGAGCAGTCACAGCATTCTAACAACATTAGCGTACAAAATCTCAAATATTGGGTAGCACTTACATCGGGAAGTGTGTTGTTGTGGCGCCCGGAAGTAAAGTGATGCTTCTTGCCATAGTCCAAAGGGAATAACCACACCATCAGACGAGTCTGCTCATTCGAGAGCAGAAGAGACAGTAAGTCTTGCTTCGCTTTTAGCTTGGAACTGATATCAGCGGCAGTGGTAACCTTTCCAATCATGTCAAGCTGCGCCTGCACGTCTGCCAAAACATGTGTTTCGGCCTTAATTTGCAACCGATTGCCACCAAAGGACCACCTAATACCGTTAGCGCACGGTATACTTTGTCCAAGATGAACTTACTGTGGGGCCTTTGCGAACCAGGCCAAAGCGGCAGTCAAAATACGGTCAATCAACCGCCACCTGGTAGTCGCCGATATGCTGGTGCAATGACGCGCGATGCGCAACCCAAGTAGAATGATATGGAAGTACGATTCGCGGGCGAGAGGCTGTGAGCAGCCAAAGCTCATCGCATCGAGCGTGACGTGCATCAGCCGAACGTACACACGTTCGACATCTGCCTTGCTCAACCGCGACGCACTGAAGTGGCTGGAAAGAAATTGTAGAAGCCGGAAATGGGGCGCTATGAGATTGTAGATCTGCTGCTGGTGTTTGGAGAGCGCTTCTTTATCTGTTGCGGCGAATTCCTGTTTTCCGTAGAACGGATCTTCGTGCCTTTAACATGTTAGTAGATGTCACAAGTTCTGCTAGCACAATACGCACCGCAATGCGGGACTGAAAATCCCTCGTCTCTTGCGCACAGTATTCTCCCAGTTTTCAGCAATGGCGACGAGGATGCGAGATACCATGCGCGGGTTCTCTTTAGTGACACTAGTCCACAGCGAAATACCGAGTTTGATGGACTGTTTCGAGAAGACTGCAAATGGAATACCGACCAGATGCTGAACGATACGTGACTGGTCCGTCTTGACCCTGCACAAAAGCGCAGCAGCTCTTCGGAGTATGTCGCGAAGCTCGGCAATGGTAACGTGCTTGTGGTGTAACGTGCGATTCTCCAAGTCTACTAGGAGATTTGTGGCTTCATGCAAGCTCCGTGAGAGATAGGTAGGCATCTGGGCGGAAGTCGGCGAGCCCTGGAGCCACTCCTCTTCCTGGTCAGCCGCACCTTCCAGAAACTTGTACTCCTGTCGTGTGGTATACTGCGTAATGAAGTCGGAGGCAGTGTTGATGTTAATGCCCTGGCGTTCTACCGCACCGAGACGCTGGTCGGTGGAGGGGATAACAGAACCCATTTCCAACGCAAATGATCGACCTAGCGAGATGTGGCCGAACGTCATCTCATCATCAAACTCGGATAGGTACGATTGAAGCAGTCCTTTGACATCGAGAGGAGCACTATCTAGCGCACCTTTTACCCAAGCTGTCGCGCGCTTGTGCAAGGCATCCAGCGTTGCTCGGCGAAAAGCGTAGTCATCTGACAACTCGACCGTAATTTTCGATCGCTTTGAGCTGAAAGTCGATTTCCAAGTATACTCATCTGTTTCGCCTTCGAGGCAACTGTACCACATCATCGAAAGTAGCTCCAGCAAAGCGAACAGCGCGCTCTTCTGACACAACGTTGACGGCACGTCGCGAATGATGACATCTGCGCACGCAGCTGCCGCTTGCTGCACCCGAGCAATGCGATGGCAACACGCAGAGAATATCGTCGCTAGCTGTTGCGCTAGGTATGGAGTTGAAAACGTGTGCGAGTGACCGGATAGCGTCTTTCCTAAGTAGGTTCGAATGGCGGCCGTTGTGATAGCGGCCATGCAATTGCCAACGGCACCGGTCCGTAACTTAGGGTCGAGGAAGTAGGCGAGCGCCTTGGTACAGTCTCCTGTACTTGCGCGTAGATCTTCAACTAAATACGCAGTACTCAGGAAAACGGCTTCTTGATAGCTCAACGACTTGGTATCGGCCTCACATGAGGGAAGCAGCCTGCCGAGCCGTCTCTTCTGCTCGACCGTATGCTCCGGGGATTTACCCCGACGTAGTACGGTGTTGAGCTCGATGTCACTTTCCGAGAGAAATGGTCGCTCTTCAGCAATCAGGGGTTTGCTGAATCGAGCGAGCGTGCGCAACTCTTCTCGATACCGATTGCCGAGATCAGACAGCAGATCGAAACCATGCACGACGGTGTTGAACCAAGCATCACGCTGGAGACCGATGATTGAATCGTCCAGCTCTGCATATTCTGCTCGCTCCGCATTCCTTTCCAGGAGGAGAGCAAGCGGTTTCAACAGCTGCGCGATCTCTTGAGCTGCAAGTTCAGTGTCTCGAAGATGGCGATGCGATGTTTCCTGAGCGTCACCCTTGCTGACAATGGTGTCGAGTAAATGGGTAAGGTAAATCTCAAAGGCTGGTTCACCAGCACAAATTTCCTTGGATAGGTTAAGACGCGCAGCCATGACCTGGAAACGAGATTAGTCAATATGGAGTAGCTGGTTGGGAAGTAGTTCTTACAGCTTCAAGTGTAGCCGCATCGTCCGACACCAGTGCGTCGTGCGAAAGCTTGGTATAGACCTTGAGTAGAGCTCTAAACTCCCCCGCCGGGCTGTGAATCCCCAAGAAAGCTGAATCGGTGATGATCTTTGCATCCACTACCTTGCCGGAACGGCCGATTTTTTGGATCAGCATCGAGAGCGCGAGTGCGGTGATCTTTGGGTCCTGGCAATTTCTCGCGACAGACACAACCGTCTCAACGACCGTCGAGTGTACATGATGTGGCTCGTCAACGTCGCTCGGAGTGAGCGAGATGGTACTGCCATTCTGATGGTTATAAACACCGTCTGTACGAGCAGTCCTGTTGGTGCCGTTCAATGTAGGAGACGCCGATGCATTTCGATCCGACACAGGCGCTACGCTGATGACGTTGCCCAGACTGTAGAGGGTTGTAATTATGGCATCTTGGGGGAGGAGGCTGAGGACTGCGGCGAGCGACTCAGCTGCAACTGACGTCGTCCGATGGTCGAAGTTGGCCTGAACGATAACGCGTGGGAGCGAGCGGCCGAGACTGGATGCCAACTGAGGGGAGACTTTGGCAAGAATTGCCATGCACTTCAGCACGGTAGAAGCGAGCTCATGGTCTGCACTCTGTGCGGGGTCATTGAGCACGTTGTCGAGCCAGCTGGTCAGCAGTTCGGCGTCGGTGATGTCGGTGTCATTGTCGTACACTGTACAGCACAGGTACGTGACGAGCACCTTCGCTTTGACTGCGGACGCCTGTTGTTGCTGCCAGGCAGACCCGACGCGCTGCAGATAGTCGAGATCGTTCTCCAAGCGCTCCATCTCCTCGACCGCGATCTTGGTCAACCCTTCGGCCAGCGAGTTTTCAGGCGTCTCTCTGAGACACATGGGGCTCTTGCTATCGAGCGACGCTTGCAAGTGGTGTAGGACCGAGGCATGCGACGTGGGATGCGGGCTGGTCCCCACGAGCAGCCCAGCCGAAGCAAGTACGACGCTGAGGAAGGAATCGTGCAGAATCATGGCGCCGAGCGGTCGGCCCGTGGCGGCATAGTGCTTTGCGTAGCGTTTCCACTCTCGCAAGCCGTGCTGATGGGAGCGCGCATTACGCACAATGGACAGCGCCGTCTCGAAGGCGATGAGCAACTTCTCGGTCAGCGCTGTCCGCACATGTTGCACGAACTGAAGTCTATCGTAGGCATTCCAGAACTCGGGCTGCTCGGCCACAGCGCGCAGGAAGCCCAACAACGACAGGCTGTGCGTCATGACACGCGCCAGCTCGCCGTCTGCGGCATAGTCGTCCGCCTCGTCGTCGTCGAAGTGCTCGCCCGAAAGCTCGGCAGTGGCGGTGGTCCAGCCATGGAGGTAGCCGTCGAGTGCACTGGCGGCTGTTGTGCGAAGCTGGCCGTGGCGAAGACCAAGCGAGAGGACGGCGGATGCGAGGTGCTGTGTAAGGACCTCGTACGGCGAGGACTCCAAGGTGCGGATGCTTGGCGACGGCGAGAGCGTCTGCGCATACGATGCGGCCAGGTAGGGCGACAGGCGTGCCAGCAGCTTCTCGGCCACTTGGAGCGACTGTATCAAGGGCGCAGCCTTGCAGAGGGCGAGGATGGCCTCGAGCTCCTGCAACCTCATCGTCATAGTACCGCTCGTCTGTCTGCCCGCGTCGCCCACATGGCCGCTCGACGCATTCGGACATCTCTTGAACAACCTCTGAAAGTCGGAATGTGCGGCACCGCCATCCGCAGAAGACGACGTCGACTGCGCCGAGAGACGAGCAAGCTTCTCGAGCGCATTGCCTCGAATCGTGCGCCTAGACACTGCCGTCAGTACGGGTGCACGTCGACCAGTGAGGGGTGGATGCTCACGCCATGGTGGAAGCCTGAAGCCTGAAGCCTGAAGCCTGGAACCTGAGAGACTTTCTGCTACGTTCGCGCTGTAGTTAGGTAACGTTACTGGTAGTCATGGACGCGAAGCAACGAGTACCGGTAGATACGTCGGCGTCGGAGCTATCTCTGTCCTGATTGGCTGCACGTCCTAGGTACCAACCCTCTCCTTCCACTTCCGCACAGCAAAGGCCAACAACACCCATGACATCAAAGGCGGAATCATTCTCATTCATGCTTGACCAGAACAACCCAGAAACTCAACAAACGTGCCTATAAACGCCAACGAGAAAGATCGCAGCAGAAACCCCACCTCCCTCCCTACGCCTGCGGACATGTCTCGCCGTCTGATCCTAATCATCGGCCGGCTCGACCCTCACGAGTACCTCCTCCAGAAACCCCTCCAAGAACCCCGCAACCTCTCCGCCCATGCCCACCTCCCCCTTCTCGTCCCATCGATCCAAGTCCTCGAACCTCGCCTTGATCTCATGGACCAATTCCGTCACTCTGTCATGACAGTCCTGTCTCTGCCGCCTCCGCTCGATGAAACCCTGGGGGTCGTCTAGCGACTGGGCAGACTCTTGTTTGTTCTTCAGGTTGAGGTGGTAACTGCGGCGAGAGAGCGCAGCCTCAAGGGCTGGCACAACCACCCCAGTGAGCGCCGTAATCTCAACCGGTGCCGTCGGTGAGCCCGGTGTCTGCACGAGGCTGGGATGGTTGGACGTAGGTTTGGGGCGGCCAAAGGACCCGCGCGACATGGGCGAGGGTTTAGTGGCATGCGGTGGAGGAATGGGAGGGAGCGATTGCGCCACTTGCGGCTGTTGTTGACATGATGATTTCCAGTTGGGAATCATAGGACCACCGAAAGGATCATTCGACGATGCTGAGTCAGGCCGTAGTATAGAGCTTGGACTGAAGGGTTGGAATGATTGTTGTGTCGAAGGAAGTGGCTTCTGCCCTGTCAGAAGCGGCAATTCTTGTTGACCGACCAAGGAAGGTAGGGCTTTCTGGGCCTGCAAAGGTAATGCAGCCGGAGCTTGTGACCGGATGGGACTTTGGAGCGGCTTTGGAGACTGACTGCTGTGTGAGCTGCCCTCTGTAGGATTTGGAGACTGTCCGCGGAATGGCGGAATCTCAGGTATAGTCATTTGCGGTAGTACTGAAGCTCGACTTGGGGTGGGAACTCGCTGTTGCGGCGTTATGTCCATGTTCTTCATGTCCGCGGCAATCTCTCGCTGTATGAAGTCATCGTATGTGTGTTGGAGCGGTGTTTGCCGCCTTGGTTGTTGAGGAGTCTGCGGCTTTGTCGGCGTGACCAGTCCCCGGTTCGGTGGTGGTGAAAAGAGCACGGGCACAGGTGACTTTCGTGGAAGCTCCGGGGCTGGCTGCGGGAACGTTGGCGCAGTTCGCTTCTCCGGAGAGGCCGGTAAAGGTATCCTCGCCGCAGTTCTCACAGACCCTGCGGGCGAAGCGTGGGTTTGCAATGGCGCCAGACGCTTGGTAGGAGATGGTGGTGGACTCTTCCGGATGGTGTCTTCGTTTTCATCGCCGTAGCCACTCCGATGTTGCGCAACGGGTTTCCGTTGCGGCGAGAGATTCCTAGCGTTTGCGCCTGCATCATTCATGGCCGCAAGAGCTGGCCCTCTGCCGCCCCCGACCGGTCGCACCGTGCCAAAGTCCCACAGATCTTCGTTGACTGGGTCGTTTCTCTTCACAGGAGTTGCCTCGTCCTCGGATTCGGCAGCCTCCTTGGGATACCTGACCTTCCAGTCCTGGTATCTTGAAATGAGTTCCTGCAACCGAGCGGGTTTGCCAGCCTTGCGAATGAAATTTGTCTGGAGAAGCTGCTTCGCGTTCGGTCGTTCGCGGGGATCCTTTCTAAGGCAAAGGTCGACGAACTCCTTGAAGGCAGGCGAGAAGTTGCCCTGCAGCGTTGGCGGCGGGTTCTTGGGGATGAGAAAGAGGACCTTCATGGGGTGGATGTCGGCGTATGGGGGCTCGCCGTTGGCCAGCTCGAGTGCGGTGATGCCGAGAGACCAGATGTCGGCCTTGCCGTCGTAGCCAGACTGCTTGATGACCTCGGGCGCCATCCAAAAGGGCGTGCCCACGAACGTGTTCTTCTTCGTCATGGTCGCTGAAAGCTGCCCCGAGACGCCAAAGTCTGCGAGTTTGACCTGTCCGTTCGCGCCGACGAGGATATTGGCGGCTATAGTCGTGTCAGCTTCCCAAGCCTTCGTCCTGTGCCATGTCCTGCAGACGTACCCTTGATGTCCCGGTGTAGCTTGTGGTCATCGTGCAGATAGGCCAGGCCCATCAGCAGCTCCTTCAGTATGACTGCAATCTCCGCCTCGGCGATTGCGCCCGGCTTCATCAGGTCTGCGCAGCTGCCGCCCGAGCAGAATTCCATGACGATCCACAGGTCCGAGCCGGCCAGATACGAGCCGTAGTACTTTGTGACGTAGGGCGAGTTCATGCCGGAGAGGATCATGATCTCGCCCATGATGTCGTCCACCTCGTCCTCGGCGTTCTCCACGTCAATCACCTTGATGGCGACCGTGTGGCCCGTCCGGCGATCAAGGCCCTTGTAGACTTTGCCAAAGCTGCCGCCGCCGATGCATTCCTGCTTTGTGTAGAGCGTGTTCGGGTCGACCGACTCGTTCGCGCCCAGTTCGGCCGCCATGGTGCGCGCGACGGCGTCCTGAGAGCGGGGCCGGCGTGGTCTGGGTGAAATGGGAGCCCGGAGTTGGTGTTGTGACCTGCGGGGTGAGTGCTTGTGTACGTGGGGAGGCGACGGCGAACCGCGGTCGTGGATTGTCCAAAGAGGGCGGCGCTGTGCGGTCTGGATGCGCCTGCCACGAGCGGCTGTTTCGTTGGTAAACACGAATTGCGCGGGCAACCGCAACCACGAATGACCGGCGCCAGTGGGGAGAGAGAGGCGTTGGCTGCGCGGTTATCGAATGCCGGTCTGCATGAGCAAGATTAGTGCCAGTTATGGTCGCAGGTCGGCTTTTGGGGCGCCTGTTTATCCTGCCCTCTCTCCGTTGTCATGGAGGGACATGCAATAATGCATGCCGGCGCGTGAGTCTGCAGGGATGCTCGCGTAGAGACTACATACATAGTAGTATAGTACATACGATCCCCTGGCGCATGCATTACCTACCACGCCTACCTACCAATAACTTAAAAAGAACACGCCGGGGTCGTCGAACTAGACTTCTCACTGGCTGAATCTATAACCAGCTCGTTGCTGTTTTCTGGTCTTGGGTGAAAGCGGATTTGGGTGGTGGTGGTGCTGCGGGGCACCGGGGTTAGGTACCGGTATAGTGCCCGCTAGGTACTTAGGTCTCATCCATACTTTTACTCACACTCATCTCAAAGACGGCACAACGTGATTGGACCACAATCGACACACAATGCGACCTGAAGTTTGGCTAGCATCATTCCGTGTTACCAATTCTCCATCGTCCATCCTATAGCTCTCCACGCCCCAATGCCATCAAGGCAGAGGGCTTACAGAAACAGTACAGTGAACTGACTGTGACGTCATCGAAAAACCTTGTTTATTGATACAGCGCTGCCAAGCAAAAAGCAGGAAAGTAGTCCCAATAATGCAACGCCTCAGCATCATCCTATAGCATCTCACAGACTGGGTATCCATATCTCTCGGCCGTCAGAAAGCCATAAATCGTGTCCACCGTGATGTCAAAGCATGCGCAATACCAAACTCCAATTCATCACCAACTCCATCCAATATGCATGTTTAAAAGAATCCCCAACGTCAGCCCCTCAGAAGCGTCGGCGTATCCTTTCCGCGAGCGCAACCTCCTCCTCACTCTCCTCCTCGACCGGTGCCGGCGTTCGACGTTCTCTCACGCGATGCGCCTTCCTTCTCCTACTATGACTGACATTACTCGCCGAATCATCTGGCCCAATCTCGCTCCGCAGGTCGTCAACCCCCTCGTCGGGGTCGCGAAGGTTGGCAGGTGTATCAGTCCTGACTTCGATGCCGCCAATGCCAGCGCCCCTACGTTGCTGGGCCACCATGGAGAGAGCAGCAGCACGCTCACGCAGGCGTCGGCGTACCATTTCTGCTTGATTGTGAAGCTGTTCGAATGCATCTTCCATGGCTTCCATGCCAAGATATATTTCCCTCTCGATCTCGGCTAGTACAGCGATTTCGGTCTCCTCGTCAATCTGCACGGGCGCTCCTCCGGGCGGGCGAACAGATCCAGGTCTGGAGTATGGGCTTGGGCTGAAGGTATTAAACCGATTAGGACTGAAGGGAGATGCGAACCGCTGTGGCCCATCGATGGGAGGCATATGGCCTGCCCTTGAGGTCGTCCGGGGCGGTGGGCCGTTCAGGTCGGCCAGGTCCTCAGCGCCAGACCAGAGGAAGCCATCGAAGCGTCCAGAAACAAGAATCTCCCACTCATGCTTGGTCACGGCCGCCAACGTAGCGAGCATGTTGTGCATGTCTGGATGGCGAATGAGGTACATAACTACCAGCTGGTCGCGTGGTAGCGTGTAGAGACGGTAGAGACGCTGCAAGGCCAGACCAGCTTTGGCCAAGTATGGCGGAGTGCCCGAATCCGGTTTTTGTGTGCGAGGGTTGGGAAGCTTTTCCAAGCCCCAGAGTAGTGCGTAGAAGAGCGGACGTTGTGGTTGCTCAAGTCGCGTAAGCATGATAAACGTCAGGGTTTCATCGTCAGCATCTTCGGGCACGTTGTCCTGTTGATCCGATAGCCATGACTGGACGGCAACCTTTGTTTTCTTCGACTGCTTCTCGTAGTGCTCGCGATACTGTTCAGGTACATCCACGTCGATTCGTTGGCAGGGCGCTTCCAAGTCGGACGATATGCCCAGGCCGGGCCCGGCACCGTCTTCATACGGGGGCCAGGCTGGTAGTTCGCAACGCCCAGAAACCAGTTCCAGAATTTCTCCCCAGTTCACACCCGCAGAATCCTCCACGATGGGTTGCTCGAGGCACATCATACACTGGCAATGCTCAGAGGAGATGTTACGAGCAAAGACATTCTCGAGACGATCGAGAAGGCGGCGGGCGACCGAACGATAACCGGTAGCAACGGCCAGCGAGCCGCTCGTGTCCATGACGGTGTTGTAGCTATTGAGAACGTTCTGTAGGGGCTTGAAAAAGGAGCGGACATCGTGAGCCTGTGCTCCCGATAGGCGCGGGGTGGTATACTGAGAGTAGGCGGAAGCAGGAACTCCATCGATGGCTGCCAGCAGGCTTCGTGGAATTGCCTTGGCCAGACCGCCGTTCTGCAGCAGATAGTCGACGCGCGGGGCCTCCATCATGGCGGGCGGAGGGGGCGGAGGGGGCGGCGTCATGGGCGAATCCGAATAGCCCGGGTCTACGGACTGGGCTCGCGACATGGGGTCGGTGATGATCTCGATCATGGGCGGCCCGTCCTTCACGGAGGATACGACCGAGGGAAGCACCGAGTGCTGCGTAGGCGTCCGCGGGGACGAGTCGATGACGGACGGGGAGACTTCAGAATGCGAGGGCGACGGGCCACGAAGGTGGACATGATGCTCGGGGGGCACTGACGTGGCGTCCGAGTCCAGCGTGAATTCGGACGGTGCTCGCGTCTTGGGCTTGAGCGGCGTTGACGTCCTGCCCGGTGGACGAGCACTCGACGGACTCGCGGTCTTGGTCCTGGGTGCCAGCTGGGGCGACTTGGCGCGGACGGTGCTGGGCTGCGATCCGGTGGTGGAGGTGAGGTCGGTGCCGTCGAAGGTGTCGCCCTCCCGGATGCTCGAGCGGGAGGCGACCCGCGGGCTTGCCTGGGACGTCATGCGTGTGCCGCTCTCGACGCTGCGGCGGCCCTCGTCCATCTCTCTGGCGACCGTCTCCGAGTGCTTGCGCCGCATGCTGTTCGCGCTGGCCGTCTTCCTCAGATCGGCGGCTGTGGTTGCCGTGAGCGGCGGACTCGGCGGGGCGCGCGGCGGCGGGGGAGCGACGCGGGAGGGCGGCTCTGGCTGGGGTGCGGCTCCTGGCTCGCCGTTGCCGTCGCCGTCCTTCGCTGGCGATGCATCGACGTCGGTAGGGTCTGGGGTGGCGAGGGCCGACTTCCTCTTCTCCATCTCTTCGCGCGAGTAGATGTTCTCTTTGGCGTACGTCTTCGAGTGCGACGGGTACGGCAGGCTGATGCGCGACGTGTTGTCGGAGCCCAGCGAGCCACGTCGGCCCATCTCGGGCACGACGGCCATCTTGTGCGACTTGGAGGCCGGCGACGTCGTGGCCGTGGTCGAACTGCGCACCCGCTCGGTCGACGGGCGCGGGTGGTCGTTGTCGGCGTTGTCGCTGGCGTTGGCGTTGGCAGCGTCGTCGTCGTCGTCCTTGGAGGCTGACGAGCGTGTCTTGCGGGCCCGGCTGCTCTTATGACGCTCGCGGTCGCGGTCCCGGTTGCGGTGATCCCGGTCCTGGTCCTTGGCCTTGGCCTTGTCCCTGCTTCGGGGGCTGCTGCGCTCGCGGTCGGCGTCCTTCTTGCGGCGGCGGTGCGAGTCTGATGAGTTCAACATGGCTGCGATGCGGCGGGGGAGCTGCTCTTCGGTGTGACTGCGAGCCGGGAAGCTGGCCTGCAGGCGAGATCACCAGCGCGGCTATATGGGCTCCTTCGATTGGGCGTCGCAGGCGGGCACGTCGCGCGGTTGCGCCTATCAGGATCAGGAGAGCAGCTCCATCTGCTGGCCGGTAGCAGGGCGCGTTGCGGGATTACAGTCGAATTACAGTCGATCGTCGTGGAATAGCTTGCGGCCTGTCTGGGCGTCAAAATCGGGTTGTGGTGTGGGTAGGTAGGTATGAGACTTGTTGGTCGTGCTCTGACGTGTAACAAGCGCAGGTTGCACCCAAGTGGAGAGCTCTCGGGCGAGCACTGACTTGCCCACAGCCAAAAGCCTCTGGCCTCTAAGGCTTCATGCACAGCGCCATCACCGCATTCGAGACATGCTCGAGTACAGTACCGCACAGCCGTAACCCAAATAGCAACAAGCCGCCGCCTTTCCACTGGTCCGTCGGAACTACTGTCTACGGCCCTACCCGCACGTCTGGGAACATGCTTGGGTCTGCGCCTTCGCATGCTTCGCTGGCATCGCACGTCAGACCCTCCTCACCGAACATTGTGACCTCGCCATCACCACGGACGGGACGGAGAAGCATGGCTTTTAACTGCCCAAGTAATTCCATTCCATACCATCGTATTTACCAAAGAAACAAGCAGACAAACCCGCATATCTAAAATACACAGACCTGAAACGTAGCCACCACAAGGCAGACAAATGTACGAGAACGCCAACACGGGGAGCAATCTTCGCATGGGGTATCATCGTAACATGCTCGTCGTGACCCTTGACGTATGTTGATCCATGTAAAAGCCTGAAATCTCGTCTGCTGGCTGCTCAATCTTGGTTTTGTACTCCTGCTCGCCCCCGCCCGTCCACCTACCGAACGCCGTCCAACGCACCGCCCGTCTCCAGTGCCCATGCGAGTGAAAGGGTGAAGAAAGCAAATCGCGCGCGCTACTCCTAACAAACACACTAGTGACCTTGCTGTTGCGTTTGCGCATTGTTAACATGCTGCTGAGCAAGTTGTGCACGCAGCGTCGTAATCTCGTTCTGCAACGTCGACAGCTTTTCGTTGTGTTCCTTCTCCATTCTGGCCATGCGAGACTCTATCTCGCGTACGTATTGCCACACGTCAACCTGGCCGCCCATGACTTCGCGCATGCTATTGCCACTGCCGCCGTGGCTTGACGTGCTGCCTGGCTGCGAGCTGCTTCCAGGTGCCGCCATCGTCTGATGTTGCAGCATGCTAGGGCCATTGCCTTTTCCGCCTTGAGAACCCTGTTTCGGAGGCATAGGGTTGAGTCCGGGCAGCGAAGGTAGATGGGGCCCATTGTTCGCACTGGCTAGTGCTAATCCCACGGGGGGTGTCCCCCGACCACGAGCAAAATTCTGATGTAAGTGATGCGACAGGCTCGGTGAGCGCGACCCTGGCAAACTGCTCTCTGGTGCACCAAGCCGATGTTGCTCCTGCAGGCCTGGCGAGAGGGGCCTCGGACTTTCTGTCATGCCCCCCTGGGCAAAGACATTGGAATGCGTATTTGCGTTGTGAATGGACGAAATACTCGAGGGAGCTGCTTTGGGCGAAACGTTAGTCGGTTGCGTTGACGATGCCGGATGGTAGGGCCGGATGTTGTTTTGGCTGCTCGGGCTTCGATTGGCAGCAATAGGCGGGTAGGTGCTGGAGTGCTGATGATACGAACCTTGCGTAGAGTTTCCGGTGTTCTGCCTCTTACGCGCAGGCTCGCTGACGCGTCGACTACCATCGTCGTCTTCGTCGCCCTCGCCGTCGGGTTCGCCAGTATATACAACGCCATCCATGTCGTCACCTTTGCCGTCTGCGAGGTCGTCGTCCATGCCGAAGCTAGAGCGGCGGCCTGCACAGCCACCCTGGCCCTTGTTGTGTCGCGCGAGCGCATCGCCACGTGCAAATCTGCGGCCACATTTGTAGCATGTATGGGGACGCTCGCCTGTGTGCAGTTTCGTGTGGCGTTTCAAGTCATGCAAACGGCGGAAACGTGCCTGGCACGTGGGGCATTCGTAGGGCTTCTCTTGGCTGTGCGTCAGTAGATGGCTCTTGAGATTGTGGTGTCGCGTAAAGTCGGTGGAGCAGTACGGGCACTTGTGGCGCTTCGTGGACGGCGATTTCGGCGTGTTCTGACCGTATCCAGGAAGACTCATCTGGCGGGCGGGCGCGCGTGGATCCGGTTCTGGCGGTAGTGGGCCGGGGAACGTGAAGGCGCGGTTCCCGGGATTGTCGCCGGGATTGGGAGCGATGAGCTGGTGATGATGCTGGTGATGTTGCTGGGGCGGCAGCGGCTGATGGGGCGCACCTTCCCGGCCTGTGCTGCCAGACGTATGCGTCGCTCCCTCTGCGGTAGAAGCTACCAGCGCAGGCGGGGCGTCCCCATCCCCGAAGCTCGAGAGACTTACCGGGCTCGTCTGCATGCTGTCGCCCGTGACGCCGCTGTGGTCCGGAATGAGGAGCGGCTTGGCCATCTTGTCGGCTTTGGTCGCGTCCGTTTGTGCCGTCGCTTGTGGGGCGTCTGAAGGCCGGCTGACCGACTGCGGGTTCCCATTCAGACTCTGCAGGGCGGCGACGGCGGGATTGGGGCTCGTCTGCCTCGCCGCCTGTTCTTTGAAGCGACGCTCGTCCGCGAGCGCCGCGGCACCGGTGAGTGGTTGCGGCGACAATCTCGGCGACAGGCCGCGGGGTGACTTGGTAAGGTGCGTCCCAAACGTCGCTCCGCCATGCGAATTGCGTGCCGTCGAGCCTGGCGTGCTGGGCCCGTTGGGTGCAGTAAATGGCCCCGTGGGCGTCGGGGTGATTGCTCGCGTCGAGGCAGCCATGCTACGTGAGGTGGCGAAAGACTGCGCCTATCTTCAGCGTCGCAGTCGCGGGAACACGCCGTCACTTTTGGCGGACAGGATGCAGTGCCGTCTCGTGGCGACTCTCTTTGGCACGTTCTGGCGAAGCTGGTATAATTCATGCGCGCTTGGTGGTGACGTGCGGCTCGAGCCAAGACCATCTAGGGTCGGCTGCCCAGACAGACGAGCCCCAAGGGATGGATGCGCGAGGCGAAGGGGCCTCGGTCGGTGATGGCGAGCGCGATGCAGTGGCAGCGACTGGTCCCGAGGTAGGCCGGCGCAGGTGGAGTGCACCTGAGGCTGGAGGCTCCGGGCGGCGGGCGGCGGGCGGCGAGCTGAACAGTGGTGACAGCAGTGGCAGCACAGAATAATGCGACTGACTGCAGACGGGGGAATTGCGGAAGCGGCTCGTTGAGGCGGCGCAGGGTATCCGCTGTCGCAATTTGCAAAACACAAGGTCGCGATGCTGATGGCGCAGATGGCGAAGAGCAGTGTGGCTGAGGTTTTGGTGGTGGTGCTAGGAACTGCTAATAAGGGACGGCCTGGACTGGAAGGCGGAGAGCACGTGACGTCTGGGCGATGGCTAGATGCCGTGCAACCTGGGCAGCCTCGAGCGTGGTGTGCTGAGCTGATCAGTGAGCTGCTGCGAGCCGCGTGGTGGAGTGCAGGCAACTGGGAGAGAAAGAAGGCAGCGCGTAGCGATCAACTTGGTTGACGCAGAGGGAGAAATCCTGGCAAGCCTCACGCGGCTGCACCGGCACATAAATGCTTTCGAGTAGGGCTCCGGGGCACGACGCAAGCCATGATGGGGCTGTGTTCTAGTGGCCCGTTCACCTCCTCCCTACCAGACACAGCAAAAGTCGCCGCGCCAGACCCGTTGACGCCATAGCTTCCACCGCCTTGCGCTGTCTCGAACGGATTCAGAGCCAACCGAACGAGAACAGGACCAGAGAACAGGTCACTGCACCGAGTCCCACAAGTGTCTCGCCGCCGCCACATCAGGGACACCCAGCCTGCCAGCTGCGAACAGCAAGCTGGGCGCATCCCTCTCGTCGAAATCGCGACGGCCTAACTGACGTTAGACTGGACGAGCACACGCAGTGGTGGCGCAGCGAACCGCCATGCATGACCATCACCCTCTCCCCCTCGATTATCGATATGACACCTGCCTACACCTATGTGACCTATCTACGGCAGCCGATCCAGAGAACATACACACCCATGCATTGCTCCTTATGGACAACACCTCGGTGCTCGTCCTCTACTCTGGTTAGCATCGATGATCGATCCCTTATAGGCTGAACTCATCTTTCCAATGCGGACAATCCCCCAGGTGCAGGGTTAGCAATTGGCCGCCTCCAATCGCTTAGAGAACATCTGCTGTCTAACAGTATACCGGAAAATAGCCAGCCGTGTCGCACGCCCAAAGACGCCATCGGGTCTGGGGCACAGCGAAACCTCGTCAGGCAGTCAGCCACTACCAAACGTATTCCATCCATGGTCCAGCTTCTTTGGTGTCGCGCAACCAACGCTCTGTTCAGCCACCGTTACCCGCGTCATTCGACACTAGACTCTTGCCTACTTCCTATCGTGGCATGTCCGCATGTCCGCATGTCAGAACGAACACCTGCCATCTCATGAGTCAATCGGCAGGCACAGCGGCAAAACAGGTATTCTGACCCAAACTACCAACCACGCCACAGATCATACCGCCACACCTCACTGCATCGCCACTGGCTGGTTGCATTTATTATCAATGCACGTGCACGGAGCAATCATTGCAGTTCATATAATGGCAATGGTAAACTTTGTCTATCGGATGTTTCATGAAGACCTGTACTTCCCCACAAAGCAGCTGTGCTCATCGTAGGGACTTCACCATAGTATCCGCTAGTCAAGCGACGTCCTGGACTATTGCTTACTCAACCACCAGGCCAATGGACAGCACCACGGACACCTAACGCCAACGGCATTCGTATACTTATATTGCCAGAAGTTCGATCTACTATATAGGGCGATGGACTCGCCAATGAGTCGAGCAACAATACCAAGCCTGAAGCACCCCTGCACATAACGCTATCAAGGCAAGTAGGGATATAGTCCAGATAGCAAATTGGGAAGTCACTGGTATGGAAGAGCGACGAGAACCATGGTTTATTATCACGACACAAGTCTAGAAAAACTGCTCGTCCAATTCGCCAGAAGCTCTGCTGAATCTTTCTCTCTTTGCCTCTAGCTGGACTCACTCTACTCAGTGCTTAACATCGAGGTCCTTCCGGTAAGAGGTCCAAAGTCGCATTGTGAAGCGTACTGATCCTGCCTGTTGGTTGCAAACAGCTGGATCGGAAGAACCGACCATAGGTGAATTATCTTGACTCCCGTATCAGGTGCCCAACCATGTTCCCTTCGTTAGCGGCTTCCACAACCCGAACATTCACGACCGATTTCCCCGACCGATACCTCAACTGACAGTCAAAGCGTGAATCGTTCCCACCGCTCGCTCTGCAAGTCAACTCTCCATCGACCCATCGTTTTCCTCCTCTGTCTCCGCACACAAACTCTTCAACCGAGCCCATAACCACCAATACACGAATTGGCCGATTCGCCATGTCTATCAACTGTCAAGCCGCCAACTGCAATCGGCTGGTCTTGGTTGCCATTCCCCTGACTCGGACCACAAAGCTTTCGCCTACTGGCAGCTTCAACACCAAAAAGTACTGCTCACTAAGCTGCGCTAAAGGAGATATCTACACTTGAATCACGTGTAGACAGATGAACTGTAAACGACTCGTGTGGAATGCGATCCCGAAACTCGACAGCCCTCGTACCACCAATGCTGACTTCAATACCCGAGAGTACTCTTCGAAAGATTGTTACTGGGCTATTGAAGACACTTCGAGTCACTGCGACAGTGCGGAAGATATGGAAACTAACGCTGCGACAAGCCTAGTTACCTGTGATGTGTGCGCCATGGAGAAACTTATAACGGCATACATCCAGATTAACGACCGTTACCAGCCCTCGATGCCTATCCCCTGGGAATGCGAATGTCATTCGTACCATACTACTGCGGTCCGGAGAGCGGTCCGGAGAGCGGCGTATGTATCGAGTGCACTAAAATCCATATACTCATCCAATTCCGTGACCGCGGTCCGTCACACATCACATGCGTACACCCGCATGACGGAACGCCCGACTCCGGCAGATGGCAACCTTTTGCCTACTCATTCTTACCGAAAAGGTTACACGAAGAGTATGACCGTCGTCTTTTCGAAGATTGGTGGGATGGCGTTGATAAGTGGAAGTGCCCGGATGAATGCACAGCGGCCAACCTAACCCTGGACCCAAAGACCACACCTGGTTATCCCCATATCGAGTGCTCCGGGTGCCTAGGACGTTTTTGCGCCTGCTGTGGTGTGGAGTAGCACCAAGGGAAGACTTGTCAACAATACATGGCAGAGCATCCACGAACCCTGCAGAGGGAGGAGAGAGCAGCACTTGAAGACATGGCCGCATTGGGTGCAAAACGCTGTCCAAAGTGTCAGTATGTTACCATCAAAGACGGGGGCTGTTCCCATATGATCTATAAGCGATGTTCCCATGCGTACGACTGCAGGGCGGCCGAGAAAGTACAAGCTCCTCGACCCAACGTCGACCAACGTAAGGAAGCCATCAAACGCGCCCTACAAGAGTATGACCTACACTTCCAGCAAGTCTCGGCTGAAGCTTCAGGTGACCCGTGTCAGGACGTTTTGGCGTACATCACCTACGGTCCGGCCTCAGAACAGGATCCGCTTGACTACGACGCAGATCTAGATGCGGATCCGGAAGAGCTATATGGCTTGCACCAAGCGTGTGAGATGGACGCTACTCGCGGTGCTTAGATGCACTTTTTTATCTTACATGCGATGAAAGGCCGTTGATATTCCCTGTGCTTGTGTAATGAAAGTTTATTAGTGATGATCTCTCGATCACATGCGTGTTGTGATGCTCAAAATACTTCATATGCACGCTACGGTTACCCCTTCCGAGAAACACGCTAACAAACATGTGACGACATGGAAGCCAGCACTTCCGCAACAGCACGGCGATACTTCCAAATCACCTATCTCAACTCATTGTACAACGACTCTCTAAAACAGCTTCCAAGTTGATACAATCACAATGTCTACTGGTGTCGGTATGAGCGATTGCTGCCTTTCTGGTAAGGTCCAGCAAGGCACACCAGCAGGAAGCGAGAAGGAGATTGGTATGTTGTTACAGTGTCGAATCACTAGATCCTCCACGATTAACGCACCTGTGAACAGGCGGACTTGATACCTATGTCGCAGAACCCTCGGATCGTTCCAACGCGAAAGTCGTTGTGTTTCTAGTTGACAGTACGTCCCGCTATCTGTTCCTGCTCTCTGTGGGTGCAACATGCGATAGACGTATCTTGCCATTCTCCTGCACCGGAGCCACCCTCAACTTACTTCTGCATACTGTCTCAAAACCTCATACCGTATGGCTAACAGCGCAATTAGTTTTCGGCTGGAAATTTCCCAATGTCCGTCTACTCGCCGACTGCTATGCCAAAGAGGGCTACATGGCCTACGTCCCAGATGTGCATCAAGGCGACTCACTCCCCATCGAGTTTCTGCAGACCGTGGAGCCACCGCTGCCTGAGCGCGAGTCGCTCACTGTGACCCAGAAGGCTGCCTCTACCGCCAAAGTAGGCGCAACGCTTGGGCCCTGGCTCGCGAAGCACCGTGAAGGCGTTAGCAAGCCTCTCATCGACGACTTCCTTACAGTGGTTCGCGGCAGCCCCGGCGTGCAGAAAGTCGGGGTCATCGGGTTTTGCTGGGGTGGAAGATATGCGATTCTTGCCGCGCATGGCGATTTGGTTGATGCGGCGTATGCGTGCCACCCTTCGCTCGTCGCGATTCCTGCGGACTTCGATCCCGTGGTGAAGCCGCTGAGTCTCGCGCTCGGCACGCAGGATAGCCTGTTGGGCACGAAGGAGATTGAACAGATCAAGGATCTCATGGAGAAAAAGCAACTTCAAAGCGAAGTCAAGCTCTATGAAGATCAGGTGCATGGGTTTGCGTTGAGGGGCGATTGGAGCAGCGAGAAGGATAAGAAGGCCATGGATGACGCAGAAAAACAGGGCCTTGAGTGGTTCAAGAAGCATCTAGGTTGAAAGATTCAAGATCACCTCCCAATAATAATGATGTGCGCTAGTGCTGAACTATGAAGATCCCCTTTCTGCTTGGTAATGTGACCTAGATGGGCCAGACCCAGTAATGATGACCAAGTGAAGAAACCGTTTCAGCCACATGCGCTGCAAGTTTAACATTCGGAGACCGTCTACTTGTAAGACGAAGCTCCCCGGTTCTAATAATGGGATGGCAAGAAGATGTCGTGTTTCGAATGCTCAAACTATGTCAAGCATCACAAGTGAGCCTTCGAAGTTTCGCTCTCCCGGAAACGTTTTGGCCAGATGCCTTGCTTTCCCGGCGAAAGTATACCGTTGGGATCAACAGCATCCTTGATTGTTTCGACAAAGCGACGGTAGGCATGGTCGTTGAAATCATACAGAGAAGCGACACGGTCTGGCAAAAATTAGTAGCCGCTTTCAGAAAGCACAGTAGAGATGCACACTTACCCATGGTGTTGACATGACTGCGGTACTTACTATATCCTCTCTTCTTGCCTTCCTCGAACAAATTGTCAAAGATGTTCAGCACAGCCTTACGATGCATTGCATTCGTCTTGTCGAACGTGAACATATTGACGAAAATGACATGTCGTTCGTGAAGGAAGAAGTCGCAGAACAGGTCGAAATTATCTGCCTCGCATATCTTCTTTGCAGTTTTAACCCAGTCCAGGATCTCTTTCCCGTTGGAAGGGATGATGGGGCTGTAGTCGTAATGCGCACCGATACCGCCGCCGTCTTTAGGCAGGCGGAACTTGACCATGGGTAGCGACCAGAGAGTGGGTATACCCACGAAGAAGCCGCCCTCTGTTTCAGGAATAGAAGCGGGATCGAGTGTCTCCCCATCGGGCGCCGTGAAGATCTTGCCAACCAGTCGGCCATGGGGCGCTTTCTGGTCGATGATTTTTTTTAGCTCGTCGAAGTGCGCTTGTATCACGTCTTTTGCGCCATACAGTCCAAACTTGGCGTTCCAGTAGCCCAGATCGAACTCCTTCTTGAGCTCATCGATCCTCCAGTCTGGTATGGGCGTTTCGTGTGGCCAGAATCCTTCCCGAGGTCCCATCATACCCAGCCACTCGGTGATGTTTGATACATAGACCGTATTCGGAAGTAGGCCGTCGCGGCGCAGTGGTCCGAAGACATTGACAATGGTTTCCACGTCCTCAAAATTGGGCACGTCAAATGTGCAGGACATGAAGGCTTGGGGTGCTGGTGTTAGCCAGATGCCGAGCTTAGTGACAATGCCGAGATTCGATTGCAGGAAGAGACCTTCAATGCTGGGGCCGAATGTGAACTTTGACAGATGCGCAGAGGGCGAGTCGGAGACGGCAAACTGCCCTGTTCGTACCAGTTCGCCGTCCGCAAGCATAGCCTCCACCCCAGCTATATGTTGATGGTGCGATGCTGTAGGCGTGAAACCAGTGCCACGGTCCAAGGTGTTTCCAACAACCGAGCCCCATCCGAGCGACGGCACCGAAGGCCAGACTTGAAGCTTGTTCTTGACGCAGTAATCGTACAAATCGGTGAAGGTAACACCAGGCTCCACCACAGCGTATGCGTATTCGGCGTTGACTTCGATAATCTTATCCATGCGATGGAGATCGAGAGCTACAGACCCAGTAACACGAGGAGCTGGTCCACCATATCTATCCGCAGGTTAGGTTTTGTAGAACAACGGCTCCACCAGCGACTTGTATAGAAGGTCAACGTACCCAAGATTCTTTCCTCTCGAGAAGGTCCATACGGGAATGCCGAATTCGTTCGAGACTTTCAGGACGCCTCTCAGCTCCTCGATGGTCTTTGGGCGCACAGCTGCACAGGGCATTCTTCGGTTTCCTTCCGCCTCATGCAACTCATACGGGTCAATGTACTCAGTCAAATCATCCCCTTGGTACACCTGATCATGCCCGACGACATCCTTGTATTTGCGGATCGCTGTGCCAAAAGCATCTTGACTGACACCAGGCGGCAGTACAGATTTCAAAGGAACGGTAATCGACTCCTTGAAGAGGACGTGGTGAACGGATTGGTACTCCGCGTCGGCGTATGCTGAAGAAGGCATTGCAGTGGATTATAATTTCTGGGGTTTTAACGACGCGGATCGGGGCCCAAAAGAATGTTAAATGTACCCTGCAGGGACGGGCACCCTGTCGGCTATGCAAGTCATGGGTGACACGGTGCTAGTGTACACGCGGCGTGAAGGTGTGCAATCTTCCCCACATTGCGGAGAAGACCCCACATCTGTGTTCTCCAACAATCTCGGCCCATTTTATCTCGCCGACGCCAAAATAATCTAGCGTATCGTAGAACAAATTACGTGTAGGTACCTAGCATGGCACGCCTGGTTTACCACAGCGCCGTTCCGGAAGAGGTGCCCTCATACCGTACAATTTTCTGTCTCGGCTTTTGCGATCTGCACCTGCAGATGCCACGATTTACGGTAGTGTGGTTCGTGCACGCTTGGAAAGCTCACCTATACATGGCAGGTTACCTTAAACGTCCATAGATAGGGATAGATGCTATAGAGAAGGTGTAGTGTGGCGCTTGGTGTCGAGGAGAAACAGGATGAGCGTGGTGTAATTGTCAGGCCCTCCGTCACCTACTCATTTGTTACTATCTTACGTGGTATGCTTTTGTTGTATCTGGTCACGATTAGTAGTCAAGATTGAAGACGCCTGCTATTTGGAATTGTGGCGCGCGTTCAAAGACCGCATTGCGAGCTCTACCAAGGTAGCCAGTTGCAATCTACGTAGGCACCGGTATGGCCAACTAAAACTTTGGAAAGCTTTATGTGTTTCAACTTTCCGCACAAGCGCAAACTTCAAAGATTTTGGAATGTCCCGATTCCCCAAAACTTCCTGAAAATGTAGGGATGCAGGATGTGGATATACAGTAACGAATCGCTCATGGAAGCTCATCTTGTTCTTCAGTTCTTATACAACATCTTCGGCACCTGGGGACGACGGGGCGTTCCGGGGTAATCCCCTCAGTTAGGAATGACTCTGTACATGGTTGAACACTCAATCACTACCTAGGTGCTAGGTATGTGATCACAAAGTGCATCTCTCAGCTCCTCCGAACTGTGTGTGGGGTAAATTTCGTCAGTTTACAGACTTGTTGTGGCATGTTTTGGATTTTAGCGTTAAGAGGAAGTGAGCGGCCTTTGGGTATGTAAAGGAGAGACGAAATGGTTTCTGCAGCGCTCTTAAGATCTTCCCGTAAACGTTCGGCTTTTCATAACGAGGGTGAACTGCATTTAGCGCCTATACTACTTTCATGTCTAAACTCAAAGTCCAGCTGTAGCCTGTCAGGCAAATTGTTGTAGTACAAGCGCCAGAGACTGTTTAGAACCCTGAATTCTGACTAGATCTTACGCAGTTATAGTAATTGAAGATACATGCACCCGACCATATCTTCCTAATGTTTTATGCTGGTGGGGAAGACGTCTGACCAGTTCATCGATAGAGCGACCAGACTCCACCGGCACGCCACGGTTGCCACGTCAAGCCTGTCATGTATTCCCATGTGACATGTCTTAACAAGAGGGGAGGATTTCAAATCCGGGAAACTGTCCTTATGTTGAAATGCCAAGCGACGCAAAACTGTTTCCAGTAGAGCACGTCGGCTTACCATGTTTGGCCTGTCATGCGCTCCCAAGCCCTGACCACGGGAGTGAATTTGAGCTGGGGGAACATCGCCTTCTGCGGGAAAACGGTGCGGCGCATAACTTTCTCCAGTAGAGCACGCCTTTTCATGTCCTCAGATTCTGGTTTATATAGGATAGTCTCCATCCCGCCGCGCATCCTAGCAATCAAGACACGATCTTCAGGTTCCTGTAACAGACGCATTAGCAACCTCATATGGGACGGAATGTGTGACATACTCGGATGATTTTTCGTCTTTTGAGAACAGTTTGCACTCTATCAATCCGTTGCATACGGTTTGCTCTTGGTGGTAATGGGGCACGGGGTCCGAGAATATTATCGGATATAATCGTGTGGCTCTGTAAATACCTTAGCTTCAGTCGTCATCGTTCAAGCAGAAAGACCTACGGGCAGTAAATTAACAAACATAAACGATGCAGAGAGGAGCTCCAGAAAGGCAGAGGGTTGTGCCATACCCAATCGACTAGCCTATATTCATACTTTCGCTTGACAGTCGTGATGTTACTGTTACGCCATTGGTCGTTGATTGATTCCAAAGCACCTCTGAGTTTGGTTTTTGATTGGATCGTATTGCTGCCATCAAGATTTTGAACCGCAACAGACTGAAGGTGTCAGCCAGTTGTATCATAAATATTGACCAAGGACTTACTTCCGCAGACAAACGCTTGTCGAGGCTGTCCATGATATTTTGTCGAATATCTATCATATTTGCTAAGGTGAAATCCATCGGGCCGCAGAGAAGATCGAGGATGGGACTGTCCGTTGCACCTTTGGCAACTATCAATTTTGATCCGACCATTCTGTCCCTGAAGGTGACGTGGCTGTTTTCGAAATCGCGTTCCTCCGTTGACAAGTGCCGAAGGGCAACTGTGGCTTCCGTAATCGGTTCCGCCAGTGTCTGGTCTTGGAACATTGCTTTTACCGCGTTCGAGCTAACGCCGGCTTCGCGCTTGATGAAGGTTCTCTTTTGCGAGGCACCCACCATGTTAGTCTCCAACTGGGATAGGCCGTCTGCCGCCTTGTTTACAGCTTTTTTCGCTCGTCTTCGCATATCAATAGGCGCTGGTGTGGTACGAGACAATTGCTGATTATGCTGTGACGGAGCTGGTTCTGATCGGACCAACATTTCACGGTCACCGTCGAGGAGCTTCTGTAAGCTATCTGTCCACTTCTCAAACTCGCTGTCAGACATCCCTTCCAGCATAGCCTGCATCTCGTGCCTGACTTCTTTCTTCATTGCCTCGGGCCCAAGCTTTCTCCTGATGATGAGCAACGCATGATAGGCAAAGAGATCGCTTGTGCGTGAGAAGGCCTCGGGCACGGCATTGTCTGAGAGGTTCGCAAGATCAATATCCCAGTTCCATTTGGAAGAAATCTTTCTATCCTTGCTCGTTCGCGGTACGCTAGCGGAACTCAGATTGGTAGATTCTAAAGGAGTTTCTGGGATGTCAATGTCCATCTCTGCATCATTGAGGGCATCTTCACCGATACTTGAATGATCGCGGCTCTTCATGTGGCGATTCTTTTCTTTCTTGGGTTCCGGAGGCGGGGTCCCTTGCTCTTCAGAGGCGTTGTCGGGGTCTATGACGCTGCTGCTGCTAGCTGCGTCTTGGGGCGAGGCGAGATTTGCTAACCATTCAGTAGGATCTTCGGGAGGTCATTCTCTTAATCGTCGCAGGCTCTCGGCGACGTGCCCCAATATATCATCTCCAGCATCCTTTCCATGACGCCTTACACTGGCGGCTATGGTAGCTCGCACGGCAGAATCGACCTTGGCCGGGGTAGCAAGGTACTGAGAAAGGACGCATGGTACTCGCTGGATCAACTTGGAGCGGAACACCTCCGCCGCCCTTTGTATGTTCTCTTGTGGTGCCTTCTCTTTGCGCATATGCTGTTCCAAGATCTGCGTTCCCAACCGGTCTAGAATGTTGTCCGGGAAGCATAGCTCAACCAGTCCGTGTACTGCAGCCTCGAAGACATCGTCACTGAGATCTGCTGACGAAGAGATCACCTTCACGCGGAATAGCCAGTCGGCTCCGATGGGCAGGGATGCGGCTCGCTCGTGCGTCTCGAGAAAGTATGGATCTTTCGCTGATGTCGCGCGTGAAGAGAGGCCTCCGCGTGCGACTTCTTCGGAAGGCACTGAGGCGCTGGCTGACGGAACACGCGCCCGCTTTGAAGCCGTTGCACGATCCGGTGATCGCGAAGTCTGCGAATTGTTAGTCTACATGCGATCAATACAGCAGGCGAGTACCCACACGTCTTTTCTTCGACCCAGCAGCCATGATCCTGATTTGCAAGACGCTTCTGGGCGAGTGTGCTAGGTGGTGTGCGTCGTGGAGAGCTCTAAGTAAGGAACCAAGGAACCAAGCCAGTCTCAGCCGCTAATGGTGAACGTGAACCAACGGAGATGCGAGCGAGTTGGACTTCCGAGAAGCTTACGAGTAACGCAGCCATTTAAGTGAAGGAGAAGCAGTGCGGCCTACGATGGTTTGGTACATCCTGACAATAAACGCGAAACCCTCATTGCGCAGTGATTTATACTCTTCTGGCAAAGCTAGACTTGAAGTGTAGAAAACAGAAATCACACGTGAAGAAGACGGATATGGGACTCTTTCCAGCTATATGAGTATACAAAAAAAAACCGATTTCTCGCAGAACGCTACCATCCGCAAGCTTTATAAGTGACCGTTCGGTCGGTCATTGCCAGAGCCCCGCACCACGTTACCTAACGAACTACAGCCGATTGGCAAGAGAGCCCATGAAGCCGCAACAGAGTCTAGTAGGAGATATATGGGGATGTTGATTACGGTTACGGGGGTGGGATGTGCGCAGAAGGGGAGGCTCCTATTCCGAGACGGGTCGTGGGAGGGCGAAGATACCATGGTAGGTACCTATCATACCGTGTGGTCTTGCTGAGGCTTGGTTTCGACTTGGGATGGTATACCTAATGTGCTGGCAGGACTATGCCTTCGTGCACATAATGTGGCCGCAGAACTGGTTTTGTTGATTAATCTCTAGCTATGTACGGTGTACTCCGTAAGCTATTCATTTTCAGCTTACGCCAAGCCCTTGGCTATATGGCGATCCAAGCCCCACCCGCGTGCCGTAGCAGACCCCTGCCGTCGCCACGTGACAGGGGGCCTCATTGATATCTGCAATTTTGCATGGATCATACCTTGTGGGAGATAAAATGAGCTGGATTGATTGAATCAAATAATGAACTATCGGAGTAACAGATATATCTCGAGTTGATGATTTGATCTGCAGGAAGTGGGGATGGAGCAGTCAGTATATACTATATATAGATATTTCCGGGTGCCGAGGCTTCACAGACCCCTGCAACGGAGCTTGCCGATCCTGTATTCTCCAACATACCTTGAAACCCATTGAGGCTCTTACTGTGTACACTTCACAGTTTAAGTGCACTTCCATCTCTTCTGTCGAAATGCCCAATGTAGGAAAGCCGTCAAAAGGGTGCTCAAGCTGTAGGTACGTACCTACCCAAAGATGAGCGCAAAAGAAACTCACGCAGATGCGCAGAGCGGCAGGCGCTGACAAATCTTCAATTGTAGGTCAAGAAAGATTAAGGTATGAGATCCACTTGGCGCAGGCTAGGTACCTAGGTATCTACAGCTCACTAACTGCTACTCCAGTGTGACCAGAAGCGACCGTCGTGCACACAATGCCTTCGTGTCGGCAAAGAATGTCATGGGTATCGGGACATGCTGTCCATGATGTTCAAAAACGAGAACGAAGTTGTAGCAAAGAGGGCGGAGAAGCGCTACGAAGAGCTTGCAAGAAGAAGAGTGTCGATGCCACCACCGGAAGCAGAGTCATACATTCCAGGCTCAGAAGCCTCCACGTCTCGTTCTTTTGACCATAAAGAGATGGCGCATCAGCCGGACATGACTAGGACTCAAAAATTGTCAGTGGCGCGGTATCCGTCGACTCCTGAGAGTATACTATCGGTAGTCATGCCAAACCTCGAAGACCAAGCCCAAGGGTTCTTCATCGCGAACTACGTCGCCCCGCCGTCCCTCGTTCCTCGAGGGCAATTCGAATGGCTTCCTCGGCTCCTTGCTCAGCCAAATGTTGATGCTGTTCTGAGCTACAGCGTCAATGCTGTTAGTCTGGCTGGCTTTGCCACTGCCGTTAAGGATCCTACGATTCTGCGAAAGTCGCGGATCGCGTACGTGTCCGCTCTAAACATGACAAACGACGCGCTCAGAGTGAAAGAAACCGCTGTCAAAGATAGCACGTTGATCTCCGTGATCCTCCTCGGCATGTACGAAAACATAGTATATAAGGACAAACGCTCCGCAGCCGCGTGGTCCAAGCACGTCAACGGAGCCTGTACCCTACTCTACCTTCGCGGAATCGAGCAGTTTAGAAGCGAAGCCGGGAGACATATTTTCCATCAGTTCTACGGTACCGCAACATTGGCAGCTTTAGAGATGGGCATCCCATTCCATGTAGGCATGCGAAAGTTGTACGAAGGGCTTCAACCGAGTTCAAACTACGATCGCCAAGTCCAACCCTGGAGCACGAGGCTAACACGCGTCATGCACGACTTTATCAGCCTTACGCAGGATAAAACGAGCGATCCTGTGCACATGGTCAATGCAGCTTCAGCCCTTGACCGCGAACTGGATGTCCTTAAGACCGTCATGCCGAGTGTCTGGCGCTACCGAAACGTCCAGCTAGAACGTGACTCGGTGTACCATTCTGGGAGAGTTTATAGCATTTATGCCGACCCATGGATAGCGCAAATGTGGAATCGTCTCCGCCCTTGTCGCCTGCATCTTCACAGGCTCATCCAGGAGAACATCACGAAAGGGTGCCTGGAGTACGATCCACCGCTCTTCTCGTTGGAACAAATCAGCTCACAAATGGAGGTCTCTGAGCGGATACTGCGCGCAACTACAGTTGGAGTGATTGCATCAGTGCCTCAAATCACGGGTATGGTACCATTTCCCACACCACTTGATGCTCAACCAGCCTCGGCCTCGAGCTCCCATGATGAAGATCTCTCAAGCTACACTCTTCACGCCTTAGGGACATTTCTTAATCCGGCAAAGTCGCCCGGGATAATGCATCTTATCTGGCCGCTATACTTATCGAGCACGTTTGACTTCGTAAGCTACGAACGGCGGCAATGGGTCATCGAGATATTGCAGTTTATTGCGCTGAGAATTGGGTCGAGACAGGCTATAGTTTTTGCAGAAGAATTGAAAGGGTTGCAAAGCACAGCGAAAAAACAAACACTTGACGAGGTGGATACTTCAGAACTCTTTTTCCTGACAAGTACGTTGATATGAGGCAAGATCGCATGGAGCAAGACCCTGTAGCGAGCGTTCTCTATATAAAATATCTTGGTCCTGCGTGCAAAGAAATGTTAGGGCTTTTCGCATGGCGTCGCAGTTTGTCACTAGTTCTCTCGAGACAAGCTCCGCAGCTACAAACATGCTCCCGCCGTGGCACCCGTTCAAGCAACTAAGACCACTTACTCGAGAAGAACAAAAAAACAATTCAAACACGATACCCCATATTCACAAGATGAACACAATCGTTATCCCTCCTTACATCCTCTCCTCTCTTCCAAGACCTACCAGCAATTTTCTCACCCCGTCTCTGAGCTCTCCAACAACCTCTCTCGCCCCTTTCACCTCCTTAACAAGCCCAACTCCACTTCCAGCATACGTCGTCATCCTACCCTGAAATCCCCATCCCACATCCCCCTTGCCCATTTCCTCCTCATACAACTTCTTGTTCATCTCTTCACTCATCCCGCCCACGGCATCAGTGAAGCTCTGATTGATGAGACCGCGCGCATTATGTGAAGCTGGCCACTGCGTCCCACGCAAAGTATCATAGACGGTCGTGCGCACCGTGTTTTGCCCACCGTCGGTCGCACGTAAGATCTCAGCTCGGTACCCGTGAGATATAGCAGCTTGCGGCGTGGCCAAGAGACGCGTTCCTAGCACGATGCCCGAGGCGCCCAGTATGAAGGCTGCCGTGGCGGCGCGTGATTCCGTTATCCCCCCTGCTGCCAGTAGAATCGGTTTCCTCTCCCTATTGTTTGCTGGTTGGAAATGGGCAGCAACGGCATCACAGACCTCGGGCAATAGAGAAATTAACCCAGCGCCCCTTGCCAATCCGTGGCCACCCGCATCCGTACCCTGGACAACCAAAACATCTGGCGCTACCTGCTTGACCGTATCCATGGCTTCGGTTACGCTGCCTACCTGCACCCAGATCTTAGTCGCTGGACTCGCTTGCCGAGTGTTGTCCGCCCATGCTACTAGAGATGCGGGAGAAGACGGCGCAAAGAACCATACAGCTGCCGGTCGGTATTCTTTGATGATGGATAGGGAATCAGCGAGACCGGCGCCCCAGTTTATGAAGCCGACGCCGATGGGTAAAGTGTTGTCGGATACCGGTAAAGGGGTGCTGCTGTGGAGTAGCTTCTGAACATGTTGGAGGTGCGAGCGGAGTGTGGATACGTCTGTGCCGGCGCCTACGAAGCCGATGCCTCCTGTTGCATACAACGTTAGCATTGATATGATTTGTTTGTCCGGATTTTGATGGCAGAGGTCTCGTCGGCTTTGGAGGTATGAGAATGTATTGTTCCTTACCGGCTTTCGAAACCTCAACAGCCATATCTGCCAACGCAATAAGTCGCATGGGGGCTCCTACCACCAGCGGCGTCTGGATCCATGGATACTCTTGCCTTAATCTGTCCTCCTCTTTCTCCATATTCTCGTCTTATTCCCGGCTCTTTACTTCCTACCAAATCTGGTGTACAATTTCGTTTGGATGTTCAACGTTTGTTAGCTTCTGCACCCAAGTGAAGATTTCAGGCTTAACAACCCCAAGACTTCTATGCTTTGCAGAGACAGGCGCCAGAAGACTATTGTCTGGATGCGTGTCGGGTTGTCGTCAGACGGGCTTACCATGACTCCTCCGCTAACAGTTAGCCCTTCCGAACGGGCGTTGAGCATCTCCTCGGCTATGCCGCCCAAGTGAACCAAGAGAGCACTAGTCTGTTAGACTACGAACCATGATTCTCACCACACACAGCACCTGAGCGTGCCATCCAAATCAAACGATGCAAGCAGGGAAAAGAATCTCATTAACATTACCGCTCCAGATAGTACGCTGAAATCTAAGTCTAAATTCAGAGCGGGCCTGCTGCTGCTCAGTTGAAGACAGCGCCGATATCTAGAAGACCAGCACTCATTACCTCCTCTCTGTCTTCACAACTCCTTTTGTCGCCTCTCCCACTCAACAACTGCTGGCGCCAATGGCCGTGAGAACAAGCTCGAGTAGTCGGTGCCGATGATATCTTTGCTACCACCCACATTCCTGATTTTAAATTCTCTTACAAACGCTACCACAATGGTCTGCAACTGAAGATAGGCAAACTGTTCGCCAATGCATCTGTGCCTTCCAGCCCCGAAAGGCAGGTAGGGTGATTTAGTGCCCTTGGAGACAACACCCCAGCCGTAATCAATCTTCTCTTCATCGGCCTCGTCGCGTTCCTCGTCGTAGTTGTTCTGGCCTGCGTCCCAGCGATGCGGATCCCAATGAGCGGGGTTGACGAAGTGGTTGTCGAGTTGCGCAGAGAAGCCAGGCGAAGACATGAGGGTGTGGGAAGGAGGTACGACATAGTTCGTTCCATCGACGACAAGTGGTTGTTTGACTTTGCGCATGATAGAGTGGATCGGGGCATGGAGACGGAGGGTTTCTTTGACAACCTGGGCGTGTAGGGGCAGTTTCTGGAGATCTTCGTAGCTGACGGGTGGGAGATGGTGGCCTAGAGCGGACTTTTGCTCGGCTAGCAGCTCCTCCACAATATGCGGGTTTTGCGCCAGACGGAGCAAGATCCAGGCGCTGGTAGAGGAAGACGAGTGCTGGCCAGCCATGAGCAGCGCAATCATGATGCCGGCAATCTCGTGTTCGGGAACGGGTACACCGTCCTTGTACTTGCAGTCCATGAGATGCCAGATCATGTCGTGCGAGTCCTTCTTCGCGACGCCCGATCTCCTCTTGCGAACAATCTCCGAGTAGAGCTTGATCATGGTTTCACGCGCGTTGTCGCGTGCGCGGTTGTGCGGGAGCGGCGCCCACGAGAGCATAAAGTTGATGGGCGAAAAGCCCATGTCGAGGTCGTGGTATAGCTCGGCAAACTTGGAATCGAACGAGTTGCGGATCTCCTCGCCTTGGAGCGAACGGGAGGCGGTGTAGATGGTGAGCTCGGCCATGACCTTGGGGACGTCGAAAGTGCCCTGTTGTCCCTTGAAGGTCTTGTGGCGCTTGAAAAAGTCCTCGCATTCGTGGGTGATGAGCGTGACGTAGGAGCGGAGGGCTTCTTGCGTGAGACCGAACTTGACGAACTGGGGCAACGTTAGTCATGCGGTGGCTGTGAGACCGAGTGTGTGTGTGCGCGCACCTTCTTCTGCTCCATGAGCTTCGAGTTCGGGCAGTCATACACAACGTCCTTGCCGAAGACGGGCGTGCAGAGCGGGGAGTAGATCTCCTCGGCATTCACGTCCTTGATCTTTCCGTTCAGGATGAAGTTGTTACCGGTTGTGTCCAGGCAGACGGTCATTTTGCGCCCGAGGAGAATGAAGGTGAAGACATTGCCGTACTTCTTGTGGTTTGCGAAGAAGAAGGCAAATGGGTCCATGCCATAGGTGATGGTGCTGCCGATTACTGGGAGCCAGTGGAAGACCATGGGCGGTTCATTGGGCTTTTTGAGCAGCAGCTGCTGCAGGACATTGAGAACAATGGCGAGCAGGATAAAGGAGGCGAAACCGACCACGACGAGGACGGGGAGAGACGACGAGGCGGCAAAGTCGCCCAAAGGGCCAGCAAGGTTGGCGAGAAGACCCATGATGCGCGAAAAGAGCAACAGGAGAAGTGAAGGCGTGGGAGACGGCACTGTCGACGGGGATGCGCCTCAATATAAGTTTCCAGAACAGAGAAGTTGAGGCCGGCGCACGGGCCATGTGTCGTATAAGGCGGTCTACGAGTGGACCCTGCGGCTTAGCGCACCACGGCCTCCAGGGGAATGGCACCACTAACGGACCATCCACGCCATCGTAGAGAACATCATGCTATTGGTTCCAGGGGCATATCAGCTCATCTACCACCCAAACAAGACAAGATCTGAGCATGTTCTACTGTGTAAATTTTCGATTTTTACGTACGCCATGCTCCGTAGAATCGTTACACCCACAGGCCAAACGCGTGTCCCAACGTCCACACCCATTGCTTTACACCCTGTCCTGTACGCCCGTAGAACTCGGCACCACTCATTACGCCCAGAGTACGCCCAAAACGATCCGCTCAGTCGAAAGATGTACACCATAGCCTTGTAGAGGCCGCCCCCTTCACCCCTGCTTGCTCTGCAGCGACGCAAGGCTCTGGTCCGCTACATACCGGGACCCGTCCTCCTCTTCCGAGTAGAGTGTCTGATCGCCTTTGCCGCCCATCTCAATGAACTCGTCGGGAAGTCGCTTGTCCGCTGGCTGTGGCTGCGCGACACCATACGTCTTGTTCATCTTCGTACCGTTCTCAACATCGTTCTTCTCGTAGACTTTGACAACATCCTGACCCTCGGCGCCTTTTATGACGCGAGAAACCTTGACATCGTTGATACTACTGAGCATAGTGCGCTCACGTTGCACCTTGCGCTTTGAGAAGTCTAGCTTCGAAATGGCACCCGTTAGACCATCTGTGCTGTCACCGACGTTGATCGTGTTCTGCGTCGTCCACGGGTGCTCCAGGCAATCATCTATCGATATTCGTTTATCAACATCGACTGTAAGCATGCGGTCGATAAGATCAAGTGCACTGTCGCCGACAGAGTCCCAGTACGGCGATGGATAATCGAACCGGCCTATCTTGATCTGTTGCGATAGCGTATATGGATTCTCGGGGCTGTACAGCTCGTCTGAGAAGGGCGGAAAGCCGCACAGGCAGATGTACAGCACGACACCTAGTGACCAAACATCGACAGCGCGGGTGTAGCGGCGATGATTCGAGTTTTCTAGGATCTCAGGAGCAACGTCTACGGAAGATTAGCTTAGCGTCATATGTTACAAGGGATATAGACGTACATGACGGAGTACCACATCTGGCTCAGTTAGTGTATGTAGTTAGACGTAGCGCAGCTGCACTTACAATGTGGTCGTAAAGGACTCTTCGCCGATGATCTTGGCAAGACCGAAATCGGCCAACTTTACGGATAGCTCCTTGTCGGTGAGCAGGATGTTCTCGGGTTTGATATCGCGATGGACCACGTTGCGCTCATGCTAGGCGCGGTTAGCAGCGGGTATGAAAGACAAGTTTGTCCACTTACCAGGTACTTAACCGCCTGGAACAGTTGTACAAAGACCTTGCGTGCCTCGGACTCGGTCAACTTCTGCTTCATGACAATCCAGTTAAACAGTTCTCCCTCCTTTGCCAACTCAAGCACGAGATAGACACCATCGTCTTCGTCGAAGGTATCTTTCAGGCAAAGAAGGGATGGATGGCTGACGCTCATGAGAACGGCGATCTCCTGCTGCAGACCCTCAACCTTGGACTTCTCGCCAGGGCCAGAGCGCTTCTCGAACTTCTTGACTGCATACCGTACCCCCGACGACTTCTCGGCGCAGAGGTAGACCGAGGCGAAGTGTCCCTTGCCCAATTGCTCCTGCATGGTGTACTGCTGTCGGAACTTGTGCGTGCTACGACTGAGCGGGTATCGGAAGACGTAGCGGGCTTCGGATACAATGGCAACCTCATCGCCTTCATTCAGTACCCGACGTTTGTTGCGTCCGACGAGGGTGTCGTTCACAAACGTGCCATTGCCAGACAGATCTTCGATTACTGCCACGGCGTCCCCGTCCTTCTTCTCCGTGAAGAGCAGACAGTGCCGGTTCGAGACGGTGGGCGAGTCCAAGACTACGTCTGTGCTGCCGTCAGCGAAGCCATTCCTTGCGCCAAGCGTTCAGCCGCAACTTACCACACTCCCTGTGGCGGCCGACGAGATATCCGCCCGCGGGAATGCCGCGCTCCTGCTTCTCATTCTCGTACTTGGCCTCCTGCTCCTTGAACTCTTCCCGGGGCACGCTCTCCTTGCCGTTCGTCCTCCCGACCAGCTTGGCAGAAACGGGGCAGGCCTCGCGGCGGCGCAGAATCAACACGTCTTCGGCGCCGGCGTCCAGCGGCACTAGATAGCCCCACACTTCCTCGTCGATCTCGTCGTGCACGGCATACGTTCGGTTCTCGGGCGGGTAGACGAACTGCGAAAAGGGCTGGGTGTCCGAAGGGGGCGACGAGAGGCCGCCGGGGCCGCGTGTCTGGCTCGCGCGGTCTGGCGGAGGGCTCTGGGTGCCTTCCTTGTAGCCTTCTGAAGCGTCTCCGGTGGATTCCTTGTGGGTAACCGGCGAAGGCAGCGGCCCCTGCTTAAGACGGCCATTGGCGGGCGGCGGCGACAGGCGGGTTCTCTTGGGGTCGACTTGCTCGCCCTGCGAGTACTGTGCAAGCAATGGAAGCGTCAGCGCACATGTTGGTCAAGACGGCCGTTACATAATCGGATACACCGCGACAACGTACACGACCTCGCTTGAGCTGGCTCTTCTCAGTCTGCGTCGGCATCTTGACGGCGGCGGGCAACGAATGCGATCGAGGCGGCGAGGATCCGTGCTGATGCAGATTAGGAATGTGTCGTGGTAGGCAGCATCGCGGGCGAAAAGGATAGAAAGAGTTGGGATGGCTGAGCTTCAGGCCGCTAAGCTGGAACGGGGAAGACGCTGCCTTGAGAGGACAGGGCGCTGGAGATCTGGGGTCTGATCGGCGTCGGATTGGCACCGGTGGTACTAACCCGTTGGAACCTTCGGGACCCAGTCTGCAACCGCCCCTCAAGTCTCACCCCTATGCTATGCTGTCCGCCTTTCCGCAGCTGACCGAGTCCGAGTTCGCGGACGCATGCAGTGGCTTGTTGCACATGTTCCGCCGGAGAGGCAGCGTGCAGCAGGACTGGGTGTCCGTCGAGCCGCATCGCCAGAATGCGACCGCCTACCTCAGAATCACCACGCATCTTGCGACTCGCGCAGACTCGCCTCCGGACGGCAGTGATGACCAGGTGGCGGAAGAGGAAGAGGACGAGGACGAGGTACGTTGTATGCTCGTATTGCCTCGCTGCTGGGCTCATCCCCGTAGGAAGCTCTCTGCGATATGGTAGCACCCAGCGCGGCCGTCCACTATGACATTCTTCTATCGCCAGTCTACTGCGTGCCCGTCCTGTACGTCAGCATACACGACAACCTGCACCGCTATGCTCCGACTATGACGACGCTGTACAAGCATCTCGTCCCGCCGCAGTTCAAGGCGCAGACCGCGGACGTGGGCGTTATGGGCGGCATCACCATCACGGTCAGTGCAGCGCGGCAGACACGCAATAGCAAACTTACCCTGTGCAGGACCATCCAGCTACCAACAGACCGGTCTATTTCATCCACCCGTGCCAGACAGCCGGCGTCATGGAGGCTAGTGTCGACGGGAACATCACAGCCCAAGAGTATCTGATGATATGGATCGGCTCACTGGGGAAGAGCGTTGGCTTGGACGTGCCTTTCGCACTAGCAGCAGAATACCATCATGTCGTATATACTCTGTCCGTGGTGGTGTACAAAATGCATACAGAAGTGGTACAGCTACAGCCTCCACCGTACACTCGCCTTCTCCAGCTCTCCGATATTTCCCATACCAGCTAGGCTCCACTTTTCAGCCACGAAGCCTTCATTGACCTGATGCCGCAGCATTCCACTTTCGGCATAGTACTCCATGATCGACCGGGCCTCCTCTTTGCTGAGCCCCCCGACTTTGATAATGTCAAAGTCGCTTGAGTCACTGTTCAGATCCTTCAATGCTTCCATGACGCGCACATCAACCTTCTTGTAGGGGTTCCATTGCGGAACGTTGTCTGGGGTCTTTTGACGAGCTTCTGCTACTTGGATGCAGAAGTCTAGGGCGGAAGAGGTCGGCGCGTTTGACTGTGACGTGGCTCCGAGGACAATACCACCGTTGGGCAGTTTCTTCTGGCCGGAGAGATGGTCGACGAAGTGGCGGACGAGCGTCAAATCGTGGGCGTGGATAGGCTTGACCTCGGCAGACATGTACTCCGAGTGGCGCATGATGTGCGAAAGCCCGTCGACGGCAAGCAGAACAGGCGGACGGCCCGGTAGCGACAGCTCCTTCCATAGTGCGACAAAGACTGGCCATGATAGCTCGGGGTTGGCCATGCCGAGCGCGGCGAGCTCTTTCAACGTCGCATTCGCAGAGAGTGCGAGCGGTGGATTGGGCGTTGTGCTCAGTCTCGTAGAGCCGAGGAAGGCGCCATTGGACTTGAGCATCTGCTGCAGGAGGTTTGCGGTGTATGTGTCTTGTGTGTATTGCATCGGCTGTGAGTTGGGCAGGGGCGCATAGTCGGTGTGGGCGTTGACCATGTCCTGGGCTGGGAATGATTAGCCGTTGGGCGTGGGATTTACAGCGAGTGTGCAATCGTACCTTCTGGCAGGTTGATCACAAACCAGTCGCGCAGAAAGCCCATGGCCAGGCCCTGCAGCAGCAGCGTGCTCTTCCCGCTCATCCTCTCTCCACACAGGATCCGCCGTATCGTCTTCTTCGGGGCACCAGCTGCCGATGCTTCCACCTCGCTGAACAGGCCCGCAAGCTGGACCGCCTCCTTCATCATCAACACTGCCGGCCGGCGGAACAGGCTCCATCCCTGGCTCGTCTTGAACGCCTCGACGGCTCTCAGGGCATCCACCGTCGACGGCTTCAGCGGGTCCACCGGATTCGCCTGGGGCAGGCCCATGACCTTGCCCTCGTTCGCTTGGCGGAGAACATTGTCGCTGTCGAGATCCTGCAGCGAAGAGACGTTCAGGGCGTTGTCGTTGCTCAGGACAATGCGCTTCCGCTGCGCTTTCCTCTCGCCCTGCGCCGGGCGCTTGCCCATATCGCCGCCTCCGGGAGCCTTCCTGCCCTTTTTGGTGTTGAGCGACTTCTCCCCCTTCTTCGGCGCCGCCTTCAAGCCCTTTTTCTTCACAACAGCAGCATAGCGCACCGCAGACGTGGAGAAGCAGGCGGTCGGGTGTCGCAGCAGACGTGGCGCGATGCCGTGGTGGGCGCTGGCGTCGAGTGATAGCTGCGCAAAACTCCGCAGACATGTTGACGGCGGCATGGCGGGTTAATGAGGCTCCAGGCCTCGGCAATGGGCAAAGTGGCGGTGCTGGAGAGGATGAAGTCTGCGATCACGATGCTCACAATAATCGCGGAGGTCCGCCGCTCGTGCACAGACCCGACGATCCCAAAATTATTCTGATCAACTCGAACTACTTGCCATTCCGGCTTGCGCCCACAGCCAACAGCCAACTCCACGGAGACTAGTAGATACTCGACAGCTCCAATATACACAAAGACATGTCGGATACGGAAATGGGCGGCGGCGTGGTGCTGGGCGTAACCTCGCCCACTCAGTCTCAGCTCGCCGACGAAATCAACGGCGGCGCCATGGACGTCGGGGCGGGCGCAGCTTCCGTCGCAGACTCGACCGTCTCCAGCCGATTGTACGTCGCCCCCTCACCTTCTGCCACGCTTCACCGTTACTGACGCTACTCAGACCCGTCAACGTCAACAAGCCCACGCTCTTCACTTTCGATCTGGGAAACCTGCTCGCCAACGACCCAAACCCCGTTCCCGCCGGCGCCGACGAAGCAACACTGACCGCCACTGCCCGCGACGTCGCCCAAGCCCTCATCAACCAGCTCCTCTCTACCTGCGAAATCAAGTCCAACTCAGATGGTGTCCACCTCGTGCTTCCCGCGCCAACGACACCTCTTCCCCGTGAGAAGCCCATTCCTGCCGCCAAGGAGCCGACAAAGTGGGAGCGCTTTGCCGCAAAGAAGGGCATCAAAGACAAGAAGCGCGACGGCAAGCTGGTCTACGACGAGGCCACGGGCGAATGGGTACCCAAGTGGGGCTACAAGGGCAAGAACAAGGAGGGCGACGACCAGTGGCTTGTCGAGGTTGACGAAAAGAAGGAGCGGGAGACGGGCGAGGCTCACGATCAGAGGGCAGATGGCAGGAAGGAGCGCAAAGAGAGGATCAGGAGGAACGAGAGGAAGCAGCGCGCGAATGAAATCAAGTCTAGGAAGAGTGGTGCTTGAGATGGAACGCTTGGATTTGGGGGAGTGTAGCTGAGGAACTTCACAACCACTTGCATCGGGCGGCGTTCATATTATGGCATGTATTCGATATCATGGGCGTAAGGGGACCAAAAGCTTGCGGGTATATACTTCCATTCGCGGCTATGGAGGTTGTACATTTACTTGCGAAGACTATGACCAGTCGGAATAACCATTGTCGCACTTCTATCTCTGTTCAATGTTGACCGTGTTCAAGTGGTATGGTACGTTCGAGAGACCTCACCGTCAATCTTATTCGCATTCCCTCTGTCATCCCCTCGTCCGCATATTGAGCAACTGCTGAATCCTGACGCAAAGAATATCCACCACGACGTTACATCGGGCAATACATGTATGCGCTTGTGGATCATACGTGCAACCCCAACCCGCTCACACCGTTCTGAAGGCTAAATGCCGAGTTAACACCGACCCAACCACAACAACTGACAAGACCCTTCAAGGTCCAAAAAAGCAACGTCAACTGGGTTGCTTGTGGAAGCTTAGCATCCACCCCGCAGGCACCCATTGGTAAGCTTACTTACCCCGCAACGGTCCGTCAACGCGGCTGCAAACCTCACACTTCTCGGCATCACTGGTGTATGTGTTGTTTGGGGAAGAGGCTGCTGTACTACCTATGGAACTCCAGTGCACAACATGTCGAGATCATCCCCAATGCTGCGATGCCGCTCGCCGGTATAGAAATGCTATCTCATCTGACGCCAGGGCCATATCATCGGAAAGCCCCAGGCAGTCTGTGATGTGATCGACAGACGCTAGCGAACTGGGGAGATGTTGGGATTGGGCTCTCTCCCTCTGTCCGCTGCCATCATCGGATGATACAGGGTAGCGGTATGGGTACCCATGTGCTGGAACGGCTCGAATAGCCTCGGAAGGAAGATACCCCAACGGTGACGTTCATAAAGCATCTCACTCGTCCTTGGGGTTGGAGAGTTCGATAGCCCAGTTCCCCAGTTCCCCAGTTCCCCAGTTCCACGGTTGCGACCTTGCACGCACTTTTGGACTACTGACGCTTTTCCATACAAACTCGAACTCGAGTGCGTTTTGCTATTTGACAGCTGTGCTGAGCCTCAACCCGTGATCGCTGCTTCTTGAAAGGAAAGAAAGATGGCCTCAACAAAAGAAACACCAGTCGATAGGTCAAGTGAAGAGAGAACGATTGGCGAGGAACATCTTGAAAAACACGTCCATACCATCGAAAACCTGCCTGATCCAGACGCGGATCTCAGCGAAGAAGAACGCGCTGCGCAGGTAAAGTCTACGACTCTTCATCTGTTACCAATCACTGACGAAGCCTCCGCAGGACAAGAAACTACTCCGAAAACTCGACTTCAAGTTAATCCCATGGCTGTCCTTTTTGTATCTCATATCCTTCCTCGACCGGACCAACATCGGCAACGCCAAGGTCGATGGGTTACAAGAGGATCTAGGTATGACCAATGGGCAGTACAATTCTAGTCTCACCATCTTCTTCGTTAGTTACTCGGTGTTCGAGCCGTTGACGAATGTTCTGTTGAAGAGGCTGAGACCTAGCATCTTCCTTCCCCTGATCATGATATGGTGGGGTATCTGCATGACATGCATGGGACTTGTGCATAACTACGCTGGACTCGCGACTGCCGTAAGTCGAGCTACTAGTTGAGCGCTGTGGTTCTCTGCTAACGGGATCTAGCGTTGGTGGCTTGGGGTCGCTGAGGCGGGATTGTTTCCTGGCGTAAACTACTACCTGAGCTGTTGGTACAAACGTTCCGAGTTCGGTATTCGAGCGGCCATCTTTTTCTCGGCTGCAGCCCTTGCTGGATCCTTTGGCGGTTTGCTAGCTGCAGGTATCGCGCAAATGGGAGGCGTAGGAGGAAAACCGGGTTGGGCGTGGATCTTCGTACGTGGCATCGAAGCTTCCCTACCAACCACCTGGCATAACTAATTAAGCAACCAGATCCTCGAAGGCCTCGCAACAATTATTGTCGGCATCGCGTCCTACTGGATGGTGCACGACTTTCCGGCAGAAGCCACCTTTCTTTCGCCCGACGACCGAGCCCGCGTGCTACGACGTCTACAAGCAGACAAGCAAGCCTCTGCTTCCCACGAGGCGTTCCAGGTCAAGTACTTTTGGCAGTCGATCACGGATTGGAAAACACTGATGTTTTCAATCATCTATATGGGCGCTGATGGTTCGCTCTACGCCTTCAGTCTCTTCTTACCGACAATCATAGCAGGCCTCGGGTACACGTCGACCACTGCAAACCTGCTGTCTGTGCCTCCGTATGCGGTGGCTGCGGTCGTAACGGTGCTGGTAGGATGGCTCGCCGATCGTACTCAGCAACGTGGGTACTGCAATATCGGCATCTCTCTCTTCGGTATAGTGGGTTTTGCCATGCTCCTGGGCTCCGGGAACTCCGGTGTGCAGTATGCTGGCACTTTCCTCGGCGCCATTGGCATTTATCCAACTATTGCCAATACCATTAGTTGGGCTGCCAATAACGTTGAAGGCGTCTACAAGCGAGGTGTTACTCTAGGATTCGTTATTGGATGGGGCAACATCAACGGCGTCGTTTCGTCGAACATTTATCGCGCCAAGGATAAGCCGAGATACTTTCTAGGACACGGAGTGGTTCTGGCATACTTGACGCTGTGGTTGCTTGGTGGCAGTATCGTCACCCGGTTTTTGTTGGCCCGCGAGAATAAGAAGCGCAAGCAGGGCGCCCGTGATGTCTGGGTCGACGGCAAGAGCGAACAAGAGATCCTGGAGATGGGGGACAAGCGGCCAGACTTTTTGTATACCCTATGAGCAGCTTCCGGCTTGTGAGTATGAAACCGAGTGGCGCTGTGTGAAACGTATGAAGTTGGGAGAAGACGAAGGTCAGAAAAGAGGCTTCAGCCGGACACGTCTCAAGGGCCGACGCGCCAAGGCGTATTTTATTACATTACGGTGGTAACCAGGTATGCGGCACCCACCAAACTTTCTATGGGCGGAACATTAAAACAGTTGTCAGATATAAGGTAGTATTTGGTGGAAGGGAACAGCGTTGGAGATAGTACGTTCTATAGACTCCCTAGTTAGCTAACTCTTACGATCTCAACAACGACTGGAGAGGGAACGACGAAACGCCAAACATCGGGTCACGCTAAGTCACGTGACCGGTGTCCCGCCAAGCACCGTGATCCCAGGACACCAGAGGATCCCAGGACACCAGAGGATCCTAGGACACCAGAGGATCCCGGGACACCGGAGTGTCCTAGAACACCCGAGTATCTTAGAATACACCTTTAGTATATACCGTATTCCACCAGTGAGCCGGCCACACCTACGGTGGCAAATGGGTTGGGGTTGGGTTAGGGTTGGGTTGGTATTAGGGGAACCCAACCCCAACCCAACCCCAACCCAATATTAGCGTGGAAATCGTGGGTTGTGGTTTGGGTTGGGTCGCACAGGCCATGGGTTATGGTTGGGTCGTCGCTAGAGGGTTGCCTTGGGTCTGAGTAATCAGTATTTTACATGCCTATGTACTATACACCTGTAACGAGGCAACCTACTAGGGCCGGACTTAGACACTTATGTCCTCCCTCGTTACAGCTACAGCCACGACCGAACCTGGACCCAACCCGGACCCGGTTCGGACCTGAACCTGGCTTCGTTCTAACTCAGCCCTTCCCTAGCCTACATGTATTTAAGCTCGCTGTTCCCTAGATGTAGATAGGCAGTTTTCTGCAATCCTTTCGTACAAGACCTATAGGTGTCAATTGATCTTAGGTTACGGTTCTCCCACGCACTCCCATATGCCTCTGACGTGAGACCACACCGAGTTCGGATCTCTTGTCTTGCCTGCGTCGTTACAACACCACTGAAAATGTAGTTGCGGCAAAGGAGCACGTATTTATTGCAGTGTTTTATCACAGGATGGAGGTTTAGAGAGCGTAATCAGGTTAGATATCTACTTGAACGCGATAGCCATAGATATATACATAGTATTCACTGGTTAGGGCGGTTAGTACCCCACTTTAGAAGCCTTTTGTAGTAGCGGATTGCTAGCTAGGAGTCCTTAACCTGAATCGTAATCCTTTTCGCGTGAATAGCATTATAGCAGCAGTCTAGTTAGTTAGCACACTTAGAATGTAAGAGTTATAGTTTTGTTTACCTTTAAAGTATCCTGTTAGAAAGGCTTCTGTAGCCTCTTGCAAAGCTTTAAGGGAAGCGCGTTAGAAGCGCAAATCTAGAACAATGTTGTTAGTAATCTTACAGATAACGCGGGAGAAAGAAAGCTTGCGGAGCATAAAACCTAACTCTTTTTAGTACTTTCTAATTTCTTAAAGCGCTACAGCTGTGTGTTATAAGTATAGGAACGTAATAAATAAATGTAGTAACTTACTGCCTAGCTTAAAGTGTCTCTTCTTTTGCGCGCGGGGGTGTATAAGTAGAGGTCTCTTTTCTAGGAGCGTTTTCCTATTAGCCTTAGCGGCGAGGTTCTTCTTAGAGACCTTTCTACCTATAGATTTTCTAGCGGTTTGTTTCGCAGGGGCCGCCTTAGCTCGTGGCTTTAAGCGGGACATTATTGTATTAGGCGTTTATAGTGTTGTAATGTAAATAGAGGACAATATATAACGAAAAAGCTTGGTAGGTATTGTGTTATTGTAATAGGGCGAGAGGTAAAGAAGCTTAGTAGATATTGTATTATTGTTATAGGGCGAGAAGAGTAGTAAGAGTAGAGTAGTAAAGGTAAGAGGCGAGGCGATAAGCGTAGAGGCGATAGATTAAGATTTCTAGAGCTATTAGCATAACGTAAACTACTACTAAGCTAGTTAACCTACTAAGCTAGTTAAAAATGCTTGGCAGCACTACTCCTCTAACTATAATAGGAGGAGTAAAGATTGTATTACTTATAAGATACTACGTTATCGAACAAAGGTAAGAGCGCGTAGGCAGAAACTTTAAAGTTTCTTGCATAGCCTATCTCGCTTAGCTAGCGTTACACGTAATCGCGTAGAGGTCGTAGGTTTAATCTATAACACTACCCCCCTTCTTTTTAAGAGTAGGTTCTATTACCTAAATAGGAAAATACTTTTTTACTCTAATTGCAAATAGCGTTATTCTACTTAACTTCTTTAATAAGGCTAGTAGACTCCTACTTATAAAGGGTAGTTATTATTATAAGGTTCTATTAGCTAGCTAGCGTGTAGAATTTCGCGTAAGGTTCTAGTTTAGTAGGTTAAGCCTAGTAGAACTCATTAGCTAGATTAGCTAATTCTACTAGGTTTATATATAGCTTCTATAAAGAGTTATTAGGTCTATTAGAATAATTAGCCTAACGCACCTTATATTACAAAAGACCTCTTTTACTAGTGTTAGAGTTCTTTAGGTATTTATTAAT